>VYYJ01002925.1:0-18759 GCA_021029165.1 Cyphoderus albinus | reverse complement strand
CGGAAATTGTTGCTCTGCCCATAGCCCCACCTCCAAATTCTCCCCTGGCAGTTAAGAAGTTCACGTTATAGTCTCCATACCCCGTATTACCTGAGGTGCGGTAAACTCCAACTTCACCTCGTCACATGATCGTCATTACATTGAAACCACTGCTCTTGCTCCTGAGTTTTGTGGGTCGTCCACGCTATGAAATGACCACCTTGATTTGTTGTTCCGTAGTGTGAAATGACCGCCTGCAGTTTGTATAGGCCTGAGGCGTTTGAGCCTGGATCATCCTCAAAACTTCCGGTCTGTCCGGCTTCTCGAGCGTTTTGTATCTGTTTAATTTAAGGAAATATATATTTGTACTTAACTAAACCAAAATATTTATTTCTCTCTAATTTCACATTATTCTCATTCTGACAAAAGTACGAGTAAATAAATTCCTTGTTTTTACCCTTTCAAAAAGCCCTGGCTCACAGAATCGAGCCATATCCAACATGACGGGAAATAGTTGCCGATGAATCAATTTTGCAATCAATGCAAATTAGAAATGCCAAGGTTCATAATGGATTTTATAGATATTTTAAAATATTGCAGGACAATTTTAGTTTATCAACTTACTCAAAAGAATCGCTTTGAAAAAACTCTACAGAGTTTCGTGCTAATCTGCCAACTTGTTCAAATTCTTCTGTTCGGAGTACTACACGCATGAACGCCTTTATGCAGATCGAAAATTTGCCTCAGGCCGGCGGTGAGTTCGTAGTTCTCGTCATCAGTGACAAGAAAATTTCTCAACGCGTTTCGAAGTGGCTCAATCGTATAAAGAAGCTGAGTAGCAGCATTCATGAAACAATTGTTTCTGTAAAACTTCAATGCCCCGGGAACTGGAACCTGGAAAACATTTTAAAAAATATTTTAATATTTATCTTGTATCAAATTTAGTGACATTAATTATAAAAATCAAAAGAATTCATGTTTTAAAACTATTTTGTTGAAAGTACCATTACCTGAGCTCCAATGTTATGATTTCTACGCAAAGTTCCGGATGCATTAGCTTGAGCACGAGATGATGGTCCAGGCGTTGTAGTGACTGCTGGTATATTTCCCGGACGATCGTCGATTCCCCTGTCTGCCTGAAGGTCTCCCTCCTTTCAGCCCTGACTTTCGCACTACGGAATTAGCATAGGAGGGTGTCTTCTTCTTCTTTAGTTCTTCCCATGTATTTTCGTTACCGTAACCTTTCCACTTTATTAGAACCTCCTGTCTTCCACGCCGGAGCCGGCGCTTCAGAACATTTTCGACTTTATACTGCAACCAATCATTCAAATGGAGAATAATTAAAAATGTTTTCTTATTCGCACAAAGCTTCCACATTTATCACTTGAACTTAATCATTGGATTTAATTATCATTAGTTTGGACTTTTTACCTTATCCTCGTGATTGAAGTAACCGTTCTTTCGAATGTTCCTTCTGATTCTGCCAAATTCGGCTTCGCTATCTTCAAACTCCTCAATGAGTGACTTATCTATGTCCCTCTTCGAAACGACCACCGTTATCTTATTCTCGCCCGCCGTGCACTGCACATAGAAACACCACCGGCAGTTTATCATTTTTCTCCCCAGAATCCTCTCCATTTTTAAAGACATGGTTTTTACTTAACAGTGACAAAATCTCGCCATCGGCGATTATAATTCAAAAAGAAAAATTTTAAGCTAACGCCAAAAAGAAAACATCTTTCAGTGATACAACTGTTTTTAACTAAGTTTTAGATAACTATTAAATGTCTGCTTTAATTTAATTAGTGTTACTAATTCTCCTGGCTACACAATAAGAACTTCAAAATAAATACTTATTTTAATTATTTATTAACGGTGAAGGACTATTTGATTGAAAACATTTATTAATTTCTCTGGCTGTACGTGCTGCTTGAACGTCAGAGGAAGAACTGAGATCACTTTCGTGTTTGAGCAAGTTCCATTCATCAACAAGATTCAATTCGTTTCGATTTCTGGGCTCCACTAATAAAAACGAAATTTCGATGCAGCTCAGCATGGGCAGCTTTGTTGTATTGCTCAGAAGAGTTTTCAAAATGCGCGCTTATGCCAAGCTCAATTGTTTCAATAAAATGATGAATAAGCTGCGAAGATACATAAAAATTCCATTTGGGGTAAAACGAGATTGATCTTTCATTGTATATTAAAGCTATATGAATATGCAGTTGCATATAAACATGACTCAACGGTGAGAACTTTGCGTAATTGCGTAAATTCAATTTAATAATGTTATGTTCCATATATTCGCGCATTCTGTAGACAGATTAAACAAGCTTAAGCATTAAGCCATTTTCTCTATAGATTCCAAGCAAAATTGGGCTAATCTTATTCCGATGATTTACCGATACATAGTACTTTGCCCACATCGGGTACTTTGCTTATATCAAACAATAGCTTACATTTGTACAGTGGATATATATATACATATGTAACATAGGCAAAGTGTCAGTCAGAGCTACTTTTCAATTGACATAAAAAACGTTTTTAAAAATATAACGCACAATTGGATTGGCCGGTTATTTTGCACAGGTTGTTTGCACAAAATTAGCAGTCTAACTGCAGTATGACTCAATCACTCTGATTTGAATTTTCATAAATTACCTGTGACAGAAAATAAGGGATGCATTGCCCACATTGCCTACATTGCTTATACGTTGCCCACATTGCCTACATTGCCCATACGTTGCCTACATTGCCTATACGTTGCCAACATTTCCTACATTGCCTACATTGCCTATACGTTGCCTACATTGCCTATACGTTGCCCACATTGCCTACATTGCCTATACGTTGCCCACATTGCCTACATTGCCTATACGTTGCCTACATTGCCTGCATGGCCTACGGTTCATATGCAGAAGGAATGAGGCCATATTGTGTCCTAATATCTCTACTTCTATTGGCATTGAAAACATTTTTAAAAAATATAACGCACCAATGATTTGGACTGATATTTTGTACACATAGTTTGCACAATACGAGTAGTCTACTGATGTGTCACTCAGTCTACTCTACTTTGACTTTCAGAAAATATAATCTTTTTGATGTAAATGTGCCATTATGACATTCCTTAATTACTAATTAAAACGTTGTTAAAAATTAACGCACTTATCGATTGGGCTGGAAGTTCCCGGACGAGTTATGCAGAAAAAGAGCTTTCGAATGCTGTATTACTCGTCCCTATATCATTTGTATTTCCAAAATTATAAACACATTGACTTGGATGTCCGTCAGAGCTCAGTTATACCGAAACTAATTTTGTACGATACTAAATAACTACCGATTTTAATTTTTTACCGAGACTAAATAGAAGTGTAAAAATTACGGTTTAATTCATCGGACGAACTATCGTTGAATCTGATACTAAAACGTTTTTAAAAATATGACGCACCAATGAATTGGACTGCATTAATTGCTGACGTATATCTGTAAATCCTGAACTTTATTTTGGTACCTTGATCAAAGTCATAAGCCTTGTATTTCCAAAAATTATGGGGACTGATACAAATATGTGTTCATTGGCGAGAAGCCAGTTGTTATTGAAAACTTTTTTTTAAATAAACGCACCCATAGAATTTAATGAAACTTTGTATGCCGGTACGCTAGTAAACGCTCTTTCGTTTGGCACCTCATTCATCCCTCTGCGACACATATTTCCAGAAATATATGCAAATTGCCCATAGTCTTAGGTGTACCTCCTCAATTGGTATTCAAAAGCTTTTTAAAAAAACAGCGCAGTAATAGAGTTTTCTGCAAGTCAGCAGGCGATATATGCAGAGTGAGTGCTTTCATGCAACGCATCGTGACTCATTGTTATTTTAGTTGAGGTTCTAATTGGATTGGATAAAATTTAAAACATCAACAATATGAGAGAAAGTTTGTCATGGCGCAGACTGCTGATCCTTCCGAGTCAATCTTGAGATTTCTCAAATCTCAGAACCAGCTCCTTTTCGCCTTCCATAAGTCACATTGTACTACGTGGTATATCTTACAGTTTGTATAAACTTTCCCTGTGAGCACCGACATTTTAAGCGCCATGGCGATGACGATTTTCCCAAAACAAATTAAATTACAAATCTGTTACCACTTAGATAAATATAAAACAGTATTGACTCAAGAAAGAAAATAACGACAAAATTATAAATTAATTGACTGTCTGACTTTAATATCCGATTGCAACTTTAATTACTGTTTAAAAAACCTTAAATAGTAGCATGAGTCAAAAATATATTCCTTAATCCACTAGAATGAACGTTTGAATAACTAATGAGAGTTTAGAAGTATTTAGATAATTGTAGTAATGTCATCAAGACTCAATTTCCATATTTCGATAACCGTTTGCTATGGAAACAAAGAGGAACTGAGTTGAATTGTTCAATCTGGTCTGGTTGAAGTGTTCGTTTCCTGTAAAGTTCGATATAGATTGATCCTGGCTTGAGATAAAGAAAACGAAATTACGGCGTAGCTGAATGCGATTCTATTGGTGGCTTTGTTCCATTTAAGTGTGAAGGATTTAAACCTTACCGGGTAATGCAAACTCTATTGTCATAAGTGAATGTGTAGAAAACATACGCTGGATGCTGTAGCTCATTTAGCATAGGTTTGTTTAAGTCAATGTACTTGGCTTACATTGAGTACATTGGGTATTTGGCTTATATCCCGGATGTCACCTCTGCAGAGCAAGAGGTTTTGGATAACGCTTCACCTGACAACATGTCATTTATATTTGCAATATTCGCATAATGAAATATATGTCAAATGTGCTTGAGTTCAATCACGATTTAGAAACATTTTTAAAATACAAGTCGCATACAAGATAGTTTGAAACTTTTCGAGTGAGTTCCTGTGAATGATATTTCCAAAGATATACGTATACATATTGTCCAAAATCCCTCAACAGGGACTCCAACGATCATCAGTGGCATTTACAACGTTTAAAAAAATTAACGCTCCCGTAGTTTGCCCTGACACTTTCCATGTGTGTTTTCTAAAGCAAGTGCGTTCGAACGATGCATTGAACAACCACCATTGTTTTCTGTTTCCAGAGAGGGATGCACAGTGTTCATATTGTACAACAAGAACTTAAACTACATGTTCCGGATAAAACTTGAAATGTTTTTATCAGCTGTTTTATTATGAGTTGTAAGGAATTGTCATAATTTGCCTATTGCTTAAACTAGTTTATTTTGTTTATTAAAAAATTAAACTGTTTTACATGATGATAAAATTACTTATAATTATACTACGATACCTGAATGAGAAATTAAATCAAAATGTATATGATATTTTACCATTTCGTTGCATATATTATAATCCAGTCTCGAGGTAATTTGTTAGGGCAGTGCAACGCGATTCATTTATTATTTTACTTTACATAAGCAATGCATGTTATGCCAAACGTTATTAGTCAAACCGCTATGAATCATAGCAATTTCTCCTGACGTAACTAGATAAACGATGATTTGACAGAAATATAACCTTTTTAATCGCGGGGCTTGGAAAGTATAAATATTTTATTATGGTGAATGTGTATAAAAAGTATTGTTTTTTTCGATTATGCCTCTTAAAATTTTTGCCTACAATGGGTAGATTGCCTACATTGGCTACATCGTCTACGTTAAGTACATCTGTACAGTGGATATACACATCTTATATAGGCAGAGTACATATAGTGACCTTCATACGTACACTTTTATTGGCATTGAAAACGATTTTAAAAATACAACAAACCGAATGATTGGACTGGTATTTTGCACGTGTTGTTTGTATAACATAAGTAGTCGACTGAAGTATCATTGAATCTACTCTGCATCGAATTTCCAAACTTATATTTCTAGCGATGCTAAGTACCATGATGCAACAGCTCAATTACTAATTAAAACATTGTTTAAAATAAACGCACCTATCGTTTGGGCTAAAACTTCTCGGACTAGTTATAGCAAGAAAGAGATTTGGAATGCTGCATTACTCGACTCCATGACCTTTGTATTTTCCTAAATTATGACTTGACTTAAACACAATGACTTGGATGTCTGTCAGAACAACAGCTCATTTGTGCCAATACTAAATTTGTACCGATACCAAACTTGTACCGATTCCATTGTTTACGGATAATAAATATGTACCACGTGTCCCGGTATGTTCTACAGAGAAAAGCTTTGAAGTCAAGCGTAATAGTTACGGTCACTTATGTGAAAGGGTATCGCTCAGTCGGATTTTCAAACACTTTTAGAAATATAACTTACTTTTACATTTTGTTGATATTTTGCAGGCTGGTTTGGCAAAACAAGATTTTCAAATAAATCCGACAAATTAAATTAGTGTCTCATTGATTGTGCATTATCCATTATTAGTTACAGTTTGATACATAACGGAATTAGCTTTATAGGTAAGATGTTTTACATGCCTCACTAGGGCTACACGCCAACCAGACGAAATCAGTAAACGAAAGCTGCGTTTGTTGAGTTTGAAAAGAGGGGTAAGGGTGAAAAGAGGGGTGAGGATGAGGGCGGTTATTAGTAACACTTGTTTGCCTACATTGCGTACACAGCGTACTTTAAATAACTTAATAGTGTCCCATCATATCTGAATTGACATTAAAAACGTTTAAAAAAATAATACACACCAATGAATAGGACTGCAATATTTATTCACGATAGCTGTAGAATATGGGCTTTCATTTGGTATATCATGCAACATGCTGAACCTTGTATATCCAAATATACGGATACCTTTACATATATCTTTACTGGCGAAAAGTCAGTAGTGATTCAAAACGTTTTTAAAAATAAACGCACCTATCAAATTTGATGAACCTTTGTATGCGAGTACTCTAGTAAACGCCCTTTCGTTTGGCACCTCATTCATCCCTCTGCGACTCATATTTCCAGAAATATATGCAGAGTGGCCATAATGTCCAGTGGCCCTCCTGGCAAAAGTTCAGTATCTTAAGACGTCAATAACATGCAAATAATCTCGTCATGTACAAATGGCACAAACTGTTATTTTCTTGAATATTAATTTAATTTCCGTGTTTTATTTAAAACAAACTAATTATCTTTGTCATTATGACATAAAATTAATTTACTTCCGCCAATTAGTTTTAAAATCCTTAAATTCATTTTGACTGTACCACAAAAGTTTAACAATACTTAAAATTAGCTTATTATTTAAAAATTAATTCATTGTAAAAAACTCAAAATTAAACGTTAGTAATCAAAAACTTTGGATTTATAAATTCATAGAACAAGCTTCGAAAGTTATTTACTACAGTTAAGTTCAAATCGGCCACTTTAATCATTAGAGTTTTATTTTTTAGGACCATCATTCTTTCCAGTCTGCTGACGTGCGGCTGCTGAAGTTGAAGGTCGGTTGGAATTCTCCGATACACGAAACTCCTAAGATTAAATAAATTGTAAGCAGTGAAGATTAGCTTAAGATTATTTTTAAAGGTTCGATTTTTTAGAATAGTAAAAACAAACAACTTACGTTTGAATCATTTCGATTTTGTTTTTGATTTAAATTAAGCAGAAGTACCTCAAATTGCATTTGGTTACATTGGTCTTCAAATATTTTAAAAAGCGTATCTTTCTCCTGAGTATCATCATCCGACTGGCCATCCTCTCCTTCAAATTCAAATAACGGAAACCCAATACTGCTTTCCTCGTCAGATTCACGCAGGTCCTCAACTGCTGATTGTAAAGAACGTTTAGGTAAAAGGATGTTTTGGTTGGCGACCTCTTTCTCAAAATGATTCATTAAGCGAAACTTCAAGCTACAAAAAAAAATAAACTGATATAAATTTAAAATGTTCTTTTGACATCAAGTCGAATTTATAATTATAATAATAAACCAGCTAAACGTTAAAAGGAACTTACTCTAAAAAATCTAGTTTGATCTCATTCTGGTGGAACAGCCTTATTCGAACCAAAGGAATTGCGTCATTGCCACTGGAACCAGCCCTGGTTATCATGTCCAATACATTTTGACGTAAATGGAGCTCCACTCTTTGCTTTTTTCCAAATTTGTCGCAGATTTATTTATTGTAGACAAAATGTCACTCAGTCTGACATCCATGATCTCCATTGGTCGAACCGTTGTGAGAGGAATTGGCTTCACAGCAAAATCTTTTCCATGCACGGACACAAGGGCAACTTGCTTCTGATAGCATTCAGTACGATGAAATGAAGTAGCAATAGTACTTCTTGGTTGAATTATGAAGGGCTTTTGTTCAGCTGGATCAAGCATGGACTTTGGTTTTATGATACTTTCATGTTCGTGCCCCCACACAACCAGGTCCAACCTTTTGGAAAATTTCTTTTCATCCAAATATTCTCCATAACTGTGTCGATTTTGATGAATAGTCAGTATATTGAAAAACGTATCGTCAACATTATTCAAACAAATCTGTAGATTCAAATTATCAATCGTTTTTATTAATATATATTGATAGAAATATTAAATCAACCGCGTAGTGAAATCAAAAAAGTTCATGCCTGCTTTCCAAGATGTTAGTATTGCATTCCAAATAAGGCCACCTTTGTGTTGCCCTTTTGAAGAAGCACAGGATCAATTTTGTTTGAGTGCGAAACTCTGCCAAACTCGTTGAGGAAATTCATCCCAGTTAGATTGTCCAATGCGCTTCCACCTAGTCATAATAATTAATGTCGTTTTGTATAATTTCCAAAGTTTTTTAAACTTTTAAAATAATATTATAGTTAACTCAATAACATACCAACACGAATATCATGATTTTCAGAAATAGAGAACACTGGAATGGCAACGTTCATGTTTGGGTTAATAAAGTTCACGTGACCTCCTAAGCACAAGTCTCCTCCTCCCCCCAAATACGTTACAGAGTTTGGCCTAGTTTTAGTAGGTAAAATAATTGAAATTTTAAAACGTTTTAAAACAATATATTGACAAGAATACTAATTAAATAGACTATCTTTTAAAATATATTGTCCATACCTAGAACCAAGGACACGATTTGAAAAAATTCGCTCGGCTTTGCTGTTAACATCACAGTTTGGTTGATTTGCATGAAATAGATCCCCACCCAAAAGAATCATGTCAACATCTTCCCTTTGGGCTATGTCAAAAACTTCCGTTAAAGTATTGAAGCTGTCCAGACCTAGAAATTAAAACAATATGATTTCGGAATAACTATCAAACGCATTGAATTTTTATAAGACTTTTTACTTTAATATCAAGCTTTTAGTTTTCTAGAAAATGTCGCGATTCACCTGTAATTTTGTCGGATTCTTTGTATCCAAGATGAAGATCAGAAGCCACCAGAATTTTCAAAATCTGACTTTCGTCAGGCAGTCTTGACCAGCCAGTTTCCATTATTACAGTCTTGAATTGAAATATCTATTATACTTCAGATTTGAATATATTAATATAGAAAACAGTCTACAAAATTGTTTAGCTTTATTTGCAATTGGAAATTTATAATTAAAGAATTTTTTAAACTGGTACAAGATTTTATTTGTTAAATAGATTCAGAAATTATTATTGTCGAGTCAGTTATCAACTACTTCGAACACGGCACCAGAAAGACTAAAGTAAAATTGTATAAGAGCAAACAAATGTATTATAAAAAACGAAATCCTGAATTCAATTCATATTTGTTTTTTAAAATAATCTTTGAAGTAAGGCTTTGATATTTTTAAAATAACGTTTCAAATTTCGCGCTTAAGCAACACGATCAATGTCTTTTCTGAATGCATGCAAATCTCAATAGAACTTATTCATGTATCAACGAGTATGTAGTTATTAATAATGGAAAATCCACATGTAGCTGATGGAATATGCAAAAAATTGGATTCAGTTAAGTAAAACTCATAACTATATGCATATGTATGATAAACTATAAAGTTGGACGATCAGTTCATGATACCGTTAATTATGTAATAATATGGCTTTAACCGCTGTAGCACTTTGTTAATCTTTAATGTCAGACTCTGTCATTTATTCGAAAAAATTGTAATACCATTCAAAATTCATTAAGCATTATAAAACCATTTAAACTTTAAAATACTAAATATAAATTCATTAATCAGTTTTGATAGTTAAATTATTTTCACAATTATCTAAAATATATTTCAATGAATACTAAGCATTTCATTTTGTTATGTAAATAATATAAAAAGTAGATTTTTGAGTTAGTTTATAATTGAATTCATCCACTTTCTGTAATTAGCCACTAAATTAAATTACAAGATCTCAATCCGCACCCCACGTAGAGGCCGACTCCGAAATCATATTAAGCTCCTGGCGGTACCAATAGCCGTGACATGTATGTCAGGTAATCAATCAGATCATGGCACAGTCCGGTGTCAAATAAAATAAATCGTCTCTGGGAAAACTCCACTCGAACTTGTCGATGTCCAGGAACTGGTACTCGGAACGGGTCATTACAAATGATTTTGTGGCTCCTTCCTGTTTCTCGAACAAATAATTTGATGTAAAAATCATCGTCTTCTTTGGTACACACAAACACGGAATTTGTAGCATTAAATTCGGGAGGAATGCAATTGGCTTCGACTACACTTGAATACGGAAAGCATTTGTAATTCTTCATTTTTTCAGTTAAAAAATAAGCAAAACTCTGGCGCACCATGAACGAACAATCTACCAACTATCCTGACTGTTTGTGAAAGACTGAAGCAAATTAAAACAAGACACAATTACTTTCACTGCATATACAATCAAAACGAAAAAATGAGATTTGAACTTTGTACTCCTTTGTTCTATAAATGCTGCATATTTAGCATGGTAACCAGACTTTGCATAAACATGCAAGCAGCAAACGTGTAAATGATTTGCATAGCGTTTACATTAATGCATATACAGCAATGCATGCTTCTCAATATAATGTCCACTATGTATAAACAAAATGGCAAAGGCTCATTTACATAAATGTATTAGAAGGACATGCATGTGTTTTTAATTGTGTGTTTTGAATTCACATACACTTTTTCTCAAAAAGAAATAGAGTTGCAAAAAAAACAGCATTAGTTATGTAATATTTATTTTCTGATTTTGAATTAAACAAAACACTGATAATTATTAATTAAATAACTATCTCTGTACAAATAAGTACACTTGAGGTTAAGTTAATTGAAGTTGTTGAAATGGAGAGGATTAAGGCGGATAATTATTTTGAGGATTCGCAAGACTTTGAAGCTCGACAGAGAACACCTGCAGCTCGCCATTGCCCGTCTACTACAACAGACGTGCCTAAAGACAGAGGATCAGAAGCTAAAGTTCACGAGGATACGGAAGGCACCAAAAACCGCATAATAATACCACCACCACCACAACCACCTGCAAATTACCCAAGCAATGATGGCATGTTTGATGACAAGGACGACGACATTTTTCTTAATATTGACAGTCAGATTTTTAAAAATGAACCAGCCCAGCCTGTCCCAAAGTCAACAACTGACGTTGCACGTGATAAACCAAAACGGCCAGTTCAAAAACGAAAGAAGGAATTGCATGTGCGATTCGACCCTAAGCTCTCGTTGGCTGAAAATTTTAACGAGAATCTAAAGCAATCATCAAATGCTAAAAACTTTTCTCTTCAAAACATCACATTGGAAGTACCTGAAAACCCAACCGGCAAATCTGCAGCAGTTTCTAAAGCCAAGAGAAACCAATCTGTTGTACTTGGCACAGACACGAAAATCCCTAAAACAGCTACCATCATCAAGCAACATCCTAATCAACTCGATAATAAGAAAGTTGTAATTTTCGTCGAAGGAAGCGATGATGACTACGTTGCTAATTTCAATGCAAAAATGGTTACCAATAACCTGTCAATCCGTATGGAAACTCATCTCTCTGATAGAGTTACGCACTATGTGGTGGATTACCCAGGAAGAAACTTTTTAGTAAAGTCTGCTAATTACTACGTCAGCATTGGGCGAAATATCTTTATAGTGTTGCTAACATTTGTCAAGGAAATATTAAAGACTAACGGTTTTCCCGACGAGGTAACCTTTTCCTCATAAACCAACATAATTGCTTTAGTTGCTGATTATTATTTGTTGAAGGTTTTTGTTTATTTGTTTGTGTTTCAAAAGTTTGAACATGAGGTTCGATACACTCCACAAGTAATGGAAGGACCCAGAAAATATCGATATGAACGGATTAAAATTCTCCATGGGCGCCATTTTATTTTTCTGGAGGAATTTGTCTTTTCTAACTTTAGACTTTCCAGAGATGACATGAAGGTTTGTGAAATAGTGACAGTAATAATGAAAAGAAATATACAAAAGTGCAATTATAGTAGTAGGAGTAAATGTTTGGTTTACAATGAAATTATTTTTATTTTAGTTGGTTATCAAAGAAAATGGAGGAATTCTTGTTGAAGTTACAATGAACACTGTTAATCAGGATATGGCATCTGGCGTCATCAAGCCAGCGATTCAGCGACATGCCAAAACCACTTACATTGTAGTGACAAACATTGGAACCAAGAAGAAAATTTGTAACGGTAAAACTCCTTTGGAATATAATTTATATATTGTATAACAGAAAAAATAGAACATACATATTTTAAGAGATTTATTTTATGCATTTTGATACACAGAGTACTTCAAATTCTAGGGATGGGTGACAGTCTCTGCAGAGTTTTTTCTTCGGGCCATCGAGCTGCAGAATTTTAACGAAATTGACGAGGAGTACATCTTTACTAAAAAGGATCTTCGGTAACTATAGATGCCAATAAATATAAGAAGTATTTTATATTTTTGTTATAATTAATATTCAATTAAAAGAATAAATGTTTGCTGTAGTCTTTAACAGTAGTTAAACCACCACCTGTGAGCAAAAAGGAATTGATGAATTGCAGTCCTGATCCTGAGAATTCTATATACTAACATTAATTTTCTGAAGCTTTTGAATAGTTCAATTTTAATATGTTATACTTATATCATGCTATGCTTTATCTTTGTGTCGAGCTAATTTTCCTTTTTAAATCTCAGTGATTTGTTGATAATTCATATTAATATTTTAATTGTAAATACGAATTAAACTAGATTAACTCAATTATGAATAAAAATATATAATTGCAAATTTATTCATTTTCTTACTCCGTTGTAGAACAATGCACTTTTCACTACGAACATTCTCTGCAATGCGCATTGCCGTCCGTGTTATATAGTAAACGTTCATAGACACGTAACTATGAATCATAGTGAAATCATAGCGAAGATAGCGATTTTGCTATGATTCATAGCAAAATCATAGCGATTTTTCAAACATATGCTTGATAAGAGTACACACGATCAAAGAAACAAATTCTCCACAAAACTTAAATGCTTCTTCTACTATTTATAGAACGATTTGAGATTGAAAATATTTTTTAAACCAAATGTAAAACGCCATGATGTGAATGTTAAGTATGAAATATAACGGATCCGGGCACCGTTTAATAAAATGATTGAAAATTTATATGCCTATGAAATTAATTAGTACTATTGGGATAGTATTTGGGTGAAACTGTTTTCACCGTTTGTTTAATAAAATGATTGAAAATTTATATGCCTATGAATTTCATCAGTACTATTGGGATAGTATTTGGGTGAAACTGTTTGCATGCGGATGATATTTTTATTAAATTCACAAGTGGCATTTTAATTTAATGTTAAAAACTCGTATTTGAAATATCGTTTTAATTATTAATGGTATATTTATCATAACTCAACCATTTCTGTACAAGACAAAATAAATTATTATTTATACACCAAAGAAAATAATTCCTAGTTTACTATACCAGAAACACTCATGCTTTTAAACACTTACAAGAAACCAATCTCTATAAGTTAATTACAATATTCACGTGAAAACACACTCAACAATTCATGAAAGCATAATACCGTAAAAGAACTAAATTAAATTAAGACGCAACCAGTAAGCAATACAATATGAAAATTAATATTTCCCTAAAATTCATCTGGAATAAAATTTTCAAACATAATATACAAAAGCACTTCTAAAAAAACTCAAAATTCATTGTGCTAATAAATTATGGTATGATGAATTTATTTTGACCCAAGTTTTTTTCCCCGCTCTTCACAAATCTTGTAGGCCTCCAAATGGGTAAGCAACTCCATTCCAACCTGAACAGTAAATAATTGTTCATTAGTAATATTCTCCAGCTTGAAGAAAGAAGAAAACTGCCTTATTAATGTCGACGCGTGCTTCAATGGTGTATTTTGCAAAATGCACTGATATTTGCACCATCTACAATTCATCATAATAAAATGCAATTATTTAATTTATGAACGAATTTGTTTTTGGCATATGTCATATTTTTAAAAAGTGTGTTATTTGTTTTACCGCCACACTGCTTCAATCTTTTGGAACTCATCTTCCTCTGAGAGCTGGCACTGAATAAGTTTCTCCAGCAAGTCCTTGTCTGCATGTGTAGCAATAGATTCAGAGTTCAATATCTCCTTGCAGTTGCTACGAAAAATGCGAGATGAATAAAAATATGTAAATATACTACTCTCTCTTGTATAACCATTATACAATTATTTACTTTAAGAGGTTCCCGGTATACCTTTTCATGAACGAAAAATAGCTGTCCATTTTCTTTTGGTCGTTAATCGTTTTTTCTGCCATGTATCTGATAACTGCCACCTCAGCGTTTAGATCATTTGACGACATGAATGGAGTAATTTTGGAAATCAGTGCTGCCACACGAAACATACATGCGATGCCCAGGAAATTGTCTAATCCGTCTTTGGTTGGCATTTCCTCCTTGTACAGAGCCTTAAAATAACACAAAAAATATAATTTGTACATGAAAAGTGTGAAATGATTTTCTGATTGGATAAACTAAAATTATTGTGAATGTAGTTATTTTTTAAAAAAAATAATACTACCTTAATGAACAGCTTGACATCCTTGGCTGAATTTTTACCCAATTTGAATACGTGTAGAAATGACTTGTCATGTAGAAAGTGAGAAAAGCAAATATCCGACCAGAGAGAAAGCACAAAGGAGTTGGCCTTGATAACTTCATCCGAATTATAGCCAAGAAAATGCGTATCTGTCAATGATGGGTTGTCAAACTCGTTTCTGAGCAGTTGCAGTATGGGGTTTTTGAGATCCATTGTGGTGGACGTCATTGGCAATGGTGCAGATTGTGGGGCAAAACTATGCAGATTGAAATGTAATCATTACTTTCAAGCATGAAATATTTTTCAACAATTTCAACAATACTTGTTGCTTTTTAAAATGTGATAAAAATTTTAAAAGGTACTTCTTTTGTGTGACAAATATCATACCTTTACAGGGGCAGCTTGGGAGAGAGCTCGGTCTTGATTTTTCTTTGATTGCTTCCTCATAAAGGTTCAGCATCGCATCCTCGTTAAGGTAAACACCCTTTTTGTCACACTGACATTGTTCATAATTCTGATCATATGCTGATGCAAAGTCCGAGAAAATGCAATTCACGGCTTTCGCGATATTCGTTCCTGCGGCAATTATAAATAAAGAATATAATGAACATGAACAATCTACACAAAGAAGAAATAATAGTTTATCTTTAAAAAAAATCACCCAAATTGCAACCCCCATGGATTGTTTTTGATCCTATAAGTACTAGTTCCCCTTGTGCCTGAATAACAACTCGATACGGGAGTTTATTCCTCGCGTAAAAATTTGGCAGCAGCAGCAACTTGAAATAAAATATTGAGAGTTTTTTTTGACTTTTTAAAAGTATTTTTCACCTCAATCACTAAACAATAGACAATCATAATAATTGAAACCATTGTTATTCGCAGTTATATCTTACCGATTTGTGCTGCAACAAACACCTCTTCCAGTAACCATGTAAGATTAGTTGAGCGTTGGAAATTGCCTCTCTTTCCCTGTCGTTTTTTGGAAGTTTGGTACCAGGCTTAACAATCAACCTTTCCACCTCAAGTAGTTCTGCAATAACTTTTTCCTGCACAGAAGCGAGAAAGGGCTTTCTGGCGGTAACCCAAACTTTTTCGCTTCCAAAGATATTCATCGACACACTATCAGCCCCCAGGTCTTCGACATGTGTACCGAACACACCTATAAAAGTACATTTAAATGATTTTATAATTAGACATTTTCAAAACAAGATTTGATGTGAACATTTTCGTTTATTAATCATGCGTTTTTGAAGAAAAAAAAACAATATCTTACTGAAGGCGAAACCAAAGTAAGCAAATGACGACGTCACCCCTGGCCACTCGTACATATCGCCGCTTTCCCCATCCGGATCAGGAATATTTTTTAATGGCGATTTGATTGCTTCAAGGTCAATGCCGGTGTGTTTGACATCTTCATTTACACTGACCACATCACTCACAATAACATAGGGCACAATTAAAGGAGAGCTCTTCCAGTATCCTGGTTGAATCGACTCCAGCAAATTGAGGAAAAATTCAAATCTATCCTCAGCAGAGTTCCTTAAATAATTTTTTTTAAACGACGATGCCAATTTACTTATACTAAACTAGTCTTTTTGCATATTTAATAACAGTCAATATTTTGTGATTAAACTTACCCTTCAATAAGACGATCGTAAAGCTCTTGAAGCTGACCCCAAGTTAATCTGTACAATTCCTTAAATTCTTTTTGCCCTAAATCGTTTTCTGGTACACTGACCCACGCAAAGACACCACTTTTTAGTTTGCACAGGTAATAAAACTGAATGTTCAGCCTTGTTTTGCCATCAGGAAAAAGATCGCCATCTTTTAACAGTTTCATAGAATTAATCAGGTCACTTCCGAGTAACTGTAACTTTGGAATTTTGTACTTGACAAACCCATTCACTTTCGACCTTACTAATGTCCCGTTTAAAAACCTCTTCAATATTTTTACAGTCATGGACACATAACTCTTCTGGAGTTATATTGTCAACTTTGGTTAAATCGAGTTTTTGTTTCTGCTTCATTTTGGGAACATTGATTAACTTTTTGAGGCGATTAAACTGGGCCTGACTCAAGGATGTAGTTTCCATTGCTATCGACTTTTTCTAGACCAATCACAAAAATTAAATGTCCAAAATGTTACTTGGCGAAGAAGACCTCAACTGTTTAATTAGGAATTTTTTCACTGAAAACTACGGTGGTTGCAGTGGGTAATAAAAAATTGTAGTCAATGCACTGACGACTTTCATGGAACTAAAGATAAATGTGAATGAAGTTTAAAACGAAAACAGGTATCATATATGATGATTGTACCTTTTAATGAATCAGACCGAGGCATAGGAAACGTAAACAATAATGCTCAATCTAATTTACATTTATCATAAGCCTGGACTCGTGTACTCGAGTCCAATTCATTCATTACTAAGCGGCTTCCTGTATTTGACAGGTAAGCGGACTTTCTATTCATTATTTGGAACGGTCTGCTAGATAAAGCTAAGCATTCCTTTACACATAAAACGAATCAGTTGAATATACCTAAACATGTTAAATAATTTTAAAATGTTTGCCGTGTGGTGTTTGCGGTATGTGTGCTTTGTGCACTGCAAAGCAAGGTATGCTTTTAATGTACGTTTATTTTTCGTTTATGAACAACGGCCAACAGTTACCAAGTTTAGTCAAATGAAGGATGAATAATGATTAATGTTGTGCGATACAGACTTCGTAAACATCTATTTTTAGATTTAAAAACCAACTTTAGGATTAATCGGGCTTTATTGAAATTGAAAATCGGTCCTCTTTGAATGATCACCGCAGCTATGTAAATATTGAATTGTAAAGTTCAGCAAAATTCGTATGACTCTACTTGTCCCATGTTATGATTATGCGTCAGAAGAATAAAATAACCATCTTCATTTCAAGGTAATTATTATTATAGAATTTGTAAAATGTATTTTTGAGATTTTATTGAACTGTATTTATATATGGCGTGTGACAACTGGTTTATTATTCCACGTTAAACAAGGGTGGTCAAAGTAACACACACTTTCTAAAACATTAAACTTATTTTTGGATTTAAAACAGAAATGGCACGTGGTAAATTCAGAGTGGGTGGTTAATAACGGACTCGAGTAAGTTCAAAGGTGTCTGACTACCTAGATTTCAATGGGTAATGATAGTCTTTAATTTGGTTCTATCGAAAATAAATTACATATACATATGACATATCACTACTCTATGTACCCATAGTCTTATATACTTTAACATTGTGACCACTTTTTAACACTGACCATTACAATCATTTCTACCCTGGTGCATTATGTGTTTAATATTACAACTCTTGATCGATTGTCAAACCTGCTTTATAATTTGTTTAAATGGCGTCACATTAAAAATCTTCCAAGCAGTACAGTTATTTTATCAAATCAAAATTCAAAATATGTTTACCTTGCTTATCTATGATTTAATTGCTTAAACTAAATGATGACAAATTTACATCAGAAAGAAATGTAACATCTTACTAATTTATGAGAATTAAAACTAAAATTACAGTATCGGGTTATGTCTTATAACACTTAATATAGTTATTGTCGTTAACTAAAATCTCAAAATAATAAAGTAATTATAAAATATAACCATGTTAAAAGTCTACATTTTGAGAACCAAAGGCCTGAAAAGAGGTGGCGGCGTTCAAATAGTACGTAACGCTAAAAATGGAATTTTTTAACGTGTATGTGTGTGTTGTCACACCTTGTCACAAACCGTTAAAGGTGTGTGTGTGTCTAGTAGTAACGTAACACCT
>VYYJ01002924.1:0-18761 GCA_021029165.1 Cyphoderus albinus | reverse complement strand
TGCAGTCGATGATGACTGTTGATGTGCTGCATTAACGATACGTAATTAGCGAAGGGGGCCTGAGTCAACGGATCACAAAAATCGCATATCGTGTCACCTTCATGCATTTTATCCCAGTGATCCCGAAGTTTCACAAACAACTTGTCCCTACACTCCTCCTTAGGACAGAATCCCAGTTTCTGACCATGTTTAATTAAAGCGTGGTTTATCACCACTCTAGAATCGACGTTTTGAAACGGGCAATCAACCTCCGGGCAATAGTACATTTTAAAAACTGGTTAGTTGTATAGTAAAAATCAAAATCTTATTTTAATCACATTCAGACTACAAAATTAGTATGAAAAAATCTAGACTTTATTTTTGTAAAACAGTGCACGCATGTTATGAACTGTGTTCAACACACACATTCTAATAATAAAAAATAACATTTCAATGTCTATATTGCCGACACCGACATAAAAAACTTATCGGCGTGCCAGCTCGCACGTATGATGCAGAGTCTCTTAAGTCTGTATGATAATTTAATAATTAACTTTTAAAATTTAAAATTCTCTCTTAAAATTTTAAAGTATATAAACCTTTAGTATATAAGGTGTGAGGATCTTCAGGCTTCCTACCGGCTTGTCGGTCTCTGTCAAAGATGTAAATATTTAATGACTGGAAAGGGAACATTTGAGTAAAATATAAAAGAAGGGGAAAGACGAACTCAGTCCAAACGTTCATTGACGAATAAGTCGTGTCTGCTTTTGCTTCATCTCCTAAACAAAAGAGTGATTGCGGTGGGTCGACTGTGAAAGCAAAAAGTACGAGAAATATTGCATTTAAAAGTATCATTTTGCTTATTAAACGATCACGATGAGTTGAGATTTTATCCAGTCTTTTGTGAATACAGTTACAATTTGCTTAATAATTTTCAGCGCCTAGAAAAAAGTTTCAACCTTCAGGTTCCAGGAAAACTTTTCTTTTATAATGAGGAGATGGAAATTGCTGAAAGTTAAGCCGTAGTAACCAATTCATCATGTGTCATTGACATGTTTCATGGGATGCCGAGCGGACAATTCAGCGGTTCTCAATTTACGATCCCATCCCATCTTGACTTATTTATTCGCAAAATTCAAATACTTGGTTTTTATAATTTGGCTTTGAAATTATGGCTAAACATAAGACATGTAACTTTAAACACTTACAAAATTCAGATGCGAGCACACTCCATTCAACTCATTCATTCACCCAACGTAAAATTATTAAATGATATGTATTGAATATTGAATTATAAATATTAAATAATGGGAGGTAAAGGTTCCTAGGGCTCGCCGCCGATGCCCATGTCGAGTCCTTTCCCGTTTTCTTGAACATTTCCCTGAACACATTTCCAAAGGCCATAATTTTTACCTACATTCGTTTGCCAAAGTCGTAGAGTGCCGTCTTCACTTCCAGAAGCGTACAATTCGGCGTCGGGTGAAAAACGGACGCAGTGAACAGGTCCAAAATGTCCTTTGAAGGCATCTACAATAAAATAATTAAAAGAAAAGAGAAATTCATAAGTCACAGTCTTTCAATATTAAAACCACATTAAATTAGCAAAATCAAACTCATGATTACCTATTTCAATTCCTGTTTCAAAATTATACTTATAAATCTTGAAGTCTTCCCCACCACAAACAAAAATCGATTGGTCCGGTTTCAGAGAAGCGGAATGTACTTGAGTTGGCACTTCAAATTCTTTGATCATGGTTAGACTGCAACGAAATATTCGGTGATTAGTTTTCATGTCATTTAAAGTTAACTTTCCTTAGATGTTCTTTTGCGTGGGTTAATTGATCTCACTTGTCCAAATTCCAAAATGCCACTTGACTTCCATATGTCATGGTCAAGGTACGAGCTTCTTGTAAAATCTCAATGTCACTAACAATGCTGGGGAAATCCAGTCGTCTCACTTCTTGGCCACTGGTCACATCCCATATCCTCAGAGTCTTATCATCTGAGCAACTAACGATACATTTGTCACCGTAAAATACGCAATGTCTCAGGTTCGACTCGTGTCCACTTAATTTCAAGGGCTCTGTTCAAAATATAGCAACAAAATTAATTTCACTACTTATGTTTTCTAAAATAATTGAATTAAAATTATTTTGATTGTTCAGTAATGTTTTGACATACCGGCATCCGGTCTTCCTAGATCGAAAATCCTTATTAACTTCTCATTACTGCCCGTTACGAGTCGCGTGCCATTCGAGTTGAAGTTTACGGATTTAACAATATGGTTATGTTGGAAGGAGTAATTTTCTACACCGGACAGAGCATCCCACAGCTGTCGAATTAAAAAACCACTAAACATTAGTTTTTTTCCTGATATTTGAGTCTAATTATAAAAGAAAATGTAAAATTACTTTAGCACTAAAATCAGCCGCGCCTGTTGCAGCTTTCGAGCCGTCCTCATTTAAGGCAACCCCCCACACAGCACCTTTATGACCTTCAAAAGTCCCGATCCAGTCACCTGTGTCTCCTTGTCTTAACATTGGTTTCCCATCTGGAAACAAATATCAACAATAACAATTAATTACGGATTTTATAACTAAATTAATTTACACTTCCATTAACTCATTTTATTACCTTTACAAGCTGAAATAACTATAATAACCAGTTTCCGAAATTTTACTAAACGCGAGTTGCACCACAGGCCGGGTGTGTCCGTGACATGTCAACGGCGTCTGCCTCACTGAAGACATCTTCACTTTGACCTTTGACCAAACCCTTTAATTTCCCACTTCAAGTCCAAATAATAATTTTAATTATTAACTACGTACACTAACTACAACCACTTTGCACTATTCACAAATACAAACCACTTGCAAAACATCCGAATTAAAACTAGCATTACACCAACACAAAACACAAGCACAGGTATTTTTGTACAATGATATTTTATTGTGAAACTTTGATTGTTTAATTAATTAAATTTTTTTTAACTATTTAAACGCTTTCACAATCAAAACACTTTTCAAACACGTTTGTTAATATGGGCCCAGTACTGTTTTTGTGCGTGCACTGTGTAGTTAGTTGCAGTCTTTAATTTCGAGGCCGAAGACCCTTGAAGGACGAGACAGGCACGGCACAATTAAAAACTAAAAGTAAAAGGATCTTCCCTTCCATTCCTGTCCATGTATTCGGAAAAGTCTTCATTTCCGTCACCTCCCCTATCCTGCACATGTTAAAAAGTGTAGAGCCGAGTTCAATTCACTCCCATGTTAAAAACTTCACTGCGTGTATCAAGCAAAATAAATTTTTTCTTGTCTTGTCAGAAAAGTGAAGTTGTGTTGTGACTGTTGTGAGAATGAGAAAAAGTCAACAAAGGCAAAAAGCTTGCGAAAAAATCTGCGCCAGGCAGCGAGCGAAGTGGTAAAATGAAACGAAGACGAACTGACCCTAGCCCTGACCTGACCTTTGACATGTGGATTTTAAGACGAGTTTCCGACATTCCGACGTGCCTTTAGATCTGGAACTGGAAGTTCTGTTCGATTCTCTTCAGATAAAATGGATTTCCTATGCTACCGTTTTACCGGTAATTAAAATCCTTTTAGCACTTTAATTTGCATTTAGCTAAATATGTTTAAGATTTAACTACCTCCAAATAAATGTGCAGCTTCAAGGCTTTTAGGGTTTAAAGCTGTATATTTATTTATAAGACGACGAACAATTAAAATGACAAATGCTGTTCACAATGAACGTTGTGAATAAAATGGAAAGCTTATTGATATTTGTTTTTGAATATTTTTTTAGTTTGTACTCTACTAAGTTTTGTGCATTTGGAAGTTAATGAAAAAGACTTGTGAACATGAAAAAAGGACAAAAGGGTGCCGCAGCACAGTTTGCTGCAAGTTCCTCGTCATTGTTAACGCCGGCTTCCACCTATAATAAGATGAAGAATCGCGACACTCGGAAAGTGGGTCCGTCCTCCACCAGCTCATCGCTATCGACGAATTCATCAGTTTCACAAGGAAAGCTCCCTAAAAAAGGAGGAGTGGTGAAAGTAGGTGGCAGCATTGCGTTTGTAAATGAATCTGTGTCCACACAGTCACAGTACCTTAATCCGATTATGAAAGCGTCGAAAGGAAACGACTCGTCGGTACAGACAAATGCTCCCTCGAAAAGTATCGCGGAGGAGTCGGAGGCACAAGCACGTTTGAAAACTGAATTGCAGCGGGCGGCGGAAGAAAGGAGTGTGCGGCAAGCGAAGAAGCGAACGTACCGGATCTGGCACCCCCAACAACAAAATAAAGGCATTGTGGTCCAAATTGGAAGTGAGGATCAGAAGGACAAAGCGGAGGAAGTTTTCGACACGGGACACATAAAAAAGAACGAATTTAAGGATTGGAGAAGACAAGCGAATGCTGCGCTGCCCTCCAACACGGGAGCGGGCGCTCCCATTGAAAAACTGGAAAATGTTGTACAAGCTGCCCCGGAAATACAGAAAGGGGATGTTCGAATGGTTCGGAAAACTTTGAGGAGACTTAGTCTGGAGTCAGAGAAGCCTCCTCCTCCGGTTCGGGATACGGGAATTACGGGATATAGTGGCCCTGGCGATGTCGAGAAAAAACGAGAAAAGCCTAAGGTAGAATTCGAGCCCGTTGTTATAAAGATTATTGAGCAGGATAGCGACGACGAAGATGACTACAAGACAGAGCAAAAGAAAATGCGCACGGCTGGCACTGACATTCGAGGCAAAATGTGAGAAAAGATAATTTAAATTCTTGTTTAATGTGACTTGCATTAGTTTTTTATTTTGATGTGAATTAATGAGAAATTATTATTATAACTTCTGTTTGAATTCCTTTAAGACAAACACTGAAAGAACTGGCGGAGCACCTGACCCACAAACGAAAGATTCGTCAGATGATGGTCAAAACGGCGACTGGGCATACCATTTTGGACGCAGAAGGTGATTTTTATTAAAGAAATATTTAACTTTTAATGCGTATTTTAATAGAACACGGTTGTTAAACCAAAATAATCTTTTAATAATCTTTCTTAATTATCTAATAGAAATACCTCTCAAGGAGCACCTTGTTTATTTTGCCCAGTTGGTAATAAAAATGATTTTAAAATTTGAAGAAAAATGTTTTCAGTCTAAATACTGAGCTTTTCTGAACAGGCTTCAGATATCTTGAAGGACGTCTGGAGTTCTCTAGAGTTGTGGAAAAAGGACATTCGAGAAATCAATGGGAGATTTGGTTTCGTCATTACGAGCTATTTCCTTTGGCTACGGCGGATCTTGATTTTAAACATTTTCTGCTTTTTTATTACGTACGCAATATTGATGACACATAAGAACCTAGCATATTATAACTTAAATTGTATGTCAATTTCAATTTCATATTCTTTAACAGATTATCCTGCATAATAATTCCACAAATTTTAGAAGATCAGCATATTCCCACAATTCATCAAGACCACATAGACCATGCTGAACGAACAAGAAGAGAGTATAGTTTTGGCGACTTCTTTACCGCGGAAGGTCCACTGCACGAGTATTCTTATTTATTCTACGCCAGCTACCATCCGAGGATAAACAAAACGAGGAACCCTTTCACCAGCGTCGCGTTCCGATTTATCTTCGCCATTATGCTCATTTTCGTCCTGAACACTTACTTTTTCTTCTCCCGCATCAGCAAATACTACCGCACTGTGAGGATGGCAACTCAAGTGTCGGGCCTCGCCCATGATGACCATTTCAAGGGAATCATCTGTGCATGGGACTGCAGCTGCGGGAATACTAAAGCGGCTGCATCCCTTCGTAAAATGATTTTTAATGAACTTCAGTATTTGGTGGAAGCCGCCTTTGTTGGCAAGCACAGGGTGGAAACTGAAGCTGAGCTGAAAGGGAAAAGAATGCTGGCATTTCTGGTTAGGAAGTTTGGCGTCGTTTGGGGTCCCCGTGTGATGCACGTCATTACCAATCTTTGCGTCCTAGCATGCTGCTTCATCCAAGGCTGCGTTCTGTATGGTCTCTGCAACTGGAAGTGGGAATTCTATTATCGTTGCATCGAGGACAGAGAGGATGACAAGAAACATGTGTTGGAGTACAATAGCATGTGTCCAGGTGGTGACCTCTACCTCCAAAACTTAATCTTCGCCTTGCCCTCCCTCTTTGCCAGTATCACCGCCCTCATCCTCTCCTGGGTCATCGTGAGAACTGAGGACATGGAGATATGGCTGACAGCAGATAGTAGAATCTACGCTACGATGACTCGAGCCGCTGCATTCTACTTTACAAATATCACCGTTTTTTATGCCTACTGGATTCCAAAGAAAGAAGAGATTCTGGAGCAAGGATTTGTGCCAGAGACACTTTTTGGAAAGGAACTGTACCGTCTTGTGGTCACCCAAGGCATTCTCGATGTGACTCTTAACCTGGGAGTCGTCGGGGCGTACCATTTGTACCGCGTAAAAATAAAAAAACAACCGGATTACAAGAAACCCGAGTTCCATGCCGAAACCTGTGCACTGCAAATGTTTTACACTCACTCGTTGGGGGTCCTTGGAACGCTGTCCTGTCCTGGAATTTGCTTACTCGTTTCACTCCGACTCATCCTGGACTTTTACCAATACAGAACTTCACTGTATTATCTGAGTCATCATGAAACGTATGCCGCCCATGCGTCTGCCGTCTACACCCCCTACCTTCTTATCTTTTTCTTCTGCTACTTGTTCACTTCGTATCTAAACCTTTACTACCTAACACAGTGAGACAAAACGACAAAAACAAAATTTGGTTCCAATTTAAATGCAACTTCATTAAGAATGTTCTGTTTTTAAAGTACAAAGCCGTCTGGGCTAGACGGACCATTTCAGCGCTACGACTATTCCTACATGTCAGCAGTGACGGAAGTGCTGAATAAAGAACCGAATCTGAAATGGTTGAATAAATTGGGGCAGCCGGGTTTCCTAATTACCACTGTGGTAATTTTGGGGTATACTCAATTAATTTCTTTGAGCAGTGCCTCTAGTGATGTGATTTCACCTTACCTAAAATGCCTCTGTGTATTTAATTTTTAGTGCACTGACGTACTTTTGCTGGCAGTGGTCAACAGCCTACAAACCGATACATGTGCAGCTGAACAACTTCATTGTTATGGAGCGTGAAGACAGGGAGTTTTTGCTGAAGGCAATCTTCGAAATAGGGAAGGGGTCGAAAGGCTTCTCGAACCTGAAACGTTCCGCGACAGGAGACAGTAGTAGTAAAAAGACTGTGCAGATTAAGAAAAGTCATGACATACTGGACGATATTGATCGACATCATCGGACATCTCGACTTGATGACGAGATCGAGAACTTTATCAAAAAGGTGCAGAGGCGACAATCCGTGTTGCCTTTGCCTGATGCTAGAAAATTGATTGTACAAGGTACTCTCACAGATGAACAGACAGCTCGTAAGAATCACATGGAAGCGATGGTGAAGAGAATCGTAGATGTGAATAAGGAAGAGAGCGAGTCTGACAATAGTTCTACAACAACGCCTTCGACCGCCAGCACGCAGCAGCCTAGTAAAACGAACAATAATTAAAAATTTAATTTAGGTTTTAAATCTGATTTGGTTGTTTCTTTTCGGAGTTGGAAGTCTACCTTCTTGAGTGAATCCCTAAATGTATGTACGTAATAGGATAGAAAATTTGTTTTATAATAGCCTTGTTTCAATTCTACGTTTTATTCACTTACGTCCTTTAAAACAAGTTTTTTCCCTGGAAAAAATGAAATGTCAAATACAGTCACCTTGGCTTGTCGACCTTTCAAAAAAAATCATTCTTTTTTCTCATTTCATTTCTGTAATGTACTAGAGGAAGGAAAAGTACGAAAAAAATGCTTACGAATTTACGTACATATGCATATGTTTATTTATTATTTGCATCATTTCAAACTTTTATTTATTTACGGTAAGTGAAATGTGAGCGAAAAAGAGGAAAAAGCTTCTTTTCTACCTACTTTATTTATTCAATCTCCACTTTTCACAGGGAAAAAATAGAAAGGAAAGAGGAATTTTTTGTATTCTTTTTCATCTTCTTTCTTACTTTTCCCCGCACCTCGAACTTGACTCCTCTTCCCAGCCGTTTTATGTCATATCATGCATCCCACACGCTAGATTGGATTTTTCCTCACTTTGCCATTATTGTTGTGAAAATGTAATATTTTAGTAATACCTAGAAATGTACAATTCAGATGCTGTGGTGTAGAAAGGGAAAAGACGGTGATGCAAATATTGCTTGATCATGTTGCGAGCGTGTATAATAATAATACGCTTATTTTGCAATGACGACGGTTGATGAGATGATTTTGATGATTTTGAGGAGATTCGACTTGAGTTGAGTGAGTTCTTTATTTCATACACAAACAACTTAACTTCCACAAACAAGCGCTTGCAAAGCCTATCAAAATAAAATAAAAAGCAGACACGAAAATAAATCCACTTTTTTTCGAGGACTGTGAGGAAAGTCGCATATCACACATGCCACGCGCACGTCATCATCATCCTCGTTTTGGCGTTTCGCGTCATCATGAAAATCAAAAGGTCTTGAAAGAGCATAAAAGAGAGAGGGAATCAAAGCGGAGTGAGTGAAGTGAAAGCCTTTTCATCCATCCACTTCACCAAACGAGCCTGATCACGATGATGCAGATGATGCTTTTGTTGCTGTTGCTTTACTTTATTTTTTTCCTTCCACTTGCGCACATTAATCACAACATCACAGCCGCACACATCGCATCGACATCACGAACAATATTCTTTGTCGATCGGCGCTACTGCTTACTGCTCGCTTCTTGCTTTCACCACGTTCGTCAAAGTGAAAGGAAAAGCAGTAGATATTTGGTGTTATTGGTTCTTGGCTGGCGTCACTCGTCCAGCTTTTCCCATTCTATTTCTGGAGGAGCTTTCCCTTTGCTCTATTCCATTCCATTATAAAGGAGGAATCTGCCAGGATTCTTCTCATAGCTCCTGGCTCCTGCAGGCAGTGAATGCTCTTTCCCGTCTTCACCACACACGCATAAAAGAGAGAGAGCGAAAGTAAAGGGAAATGGGCAATCATGTGTGCGGTGCAGTGCCAGAAACGTGATCCTTTCTTTTTCTCTCGGGCTGATGGATCTCCTTATGTACTGTAATGTAATGTAATCAGGATGATTATTATTATTACTATTATTGCAGACTTTTACTTTTATATAATATAGCGTAAAAAAGGGCAAGAGCAAGGATATCATTTCGGTTCCATTTCATCTCATTTCTCTCCTCAACTTTCTCTATTCAACTTTCACCAGCTTTCCTTTGTGTATGCATTTAGAATTGAGAAATAAAAAAAGTGTTTCACTTCACTAACGAGCGAGCTAAGTTGTTAAAAGAGCGATGCGACTATGCGACTCACTGACTGACGACTGCATGTGCATGAAATGTCCTGCTGAGATTTTTTTGCTCTTCTCCTCTGGATATCCTATCATAATCTCCAGGAGCACTCCACTTTCCTTTACTTAACTGGAGAGTCTGGAAGTGATGGAAGCATGTTTTTCTCTCCTTCTCACTCATCCTCATCCTGGAATTACATTAGCGTCATCGTCATTCATTTCATTCCAGTTTCTGCTGGTCTCCGTTTTGAATGTTGTTCCAATGTCAAAGTCAGCCAGCCCGTTTCATTTCGTTTCATCTTCGTCTTCATATTATCTCATCTAAAATTGGAAGACCCTGAGCTGAGTGAAGTGAGTGAGTGAAGAGCAGCAGTAAAGCGACAGCGGGCAATAAAGTATAAATATGGGCGAAATAACGAACTTAGTTAAACTTGATGGAATTAATATTTATGGATGCATGAGAAAGGAGACAGAGACAGAAGATTGACTGGAGACTGGGGCTGAAGTTGAAGCTGGATGGAGCAGTGGTAATAAAAACAGGGATTTTCTTGTCTTCAAAGGCTGAGGTGAGGTAAAGGTGAGGTGAGCCAGAGAAATAATAAAGCTTTTAAATAAAAATAATATGATGATGGGAATGAAAGAAAAACTAAAAAAGAGTATGTGCGGATGCGGATACTGCCCCTTCCTGTGGTTGTTGTGGCTCATCCTCATCATCAAAATAACATAACATCGCATTTCATTTGCCTATGCATGAAGCACTCGGCTCTTGCTCGGTTTATTACAGACGAAAGGGAAAAAGTAGATTCGCTTTGACAAGGATAGACAAAAATAAAAAAGCTGGGCGAAAGAAAGTTTTTGTTGTATAATAGAAACGAGCTAATAATAAAATAAGTTTCTAGCTCTCTTCTCCTCTCTGAAAATGTACGTGTGTCTGGCTTTAGCAGTTGAGACAGAAAAAAGAACGTTGGAGTTGGAACGAGCGAAGCTGTTTCGCTTCACTTCATGTTATACATCGCATCATGGAGTTAAGTTTAACGGTAAAGCACGTAAGTTGGGTGCCCGTGCCAGTAAGGAAAGGAAGCTACATAAAACATACAATGTAATGTAACGGTTGGCACTTGGCAGCGGGATAGCTGGAGGCTCTCGCAATGTAGTAAGTAGAATTGAGTAGAATGATATTTGGGAAAGTGAAATGGGAAAATGAGTGGAATCTTTTTTATTACTGCCCTATGTTATGCTAGCAGCTATAACTATAACTGGAGCACTGTGAGAGTTTGAGTGGAGCACTCGCTGAACAGCAGCAGAAGCACGAACAAGCACGGGAAACACTCTCCTTTCTGTCGCACTCCACTCCATAAGCTCGAACTTAAGACGCTCCTCCATCCGATCCACAAATCATTTTCTTATCCTTTCGTATCCTCTCGAAACACTCGTCTTTCTTTCCTCCTTTCCTACTCTCGCACTTCATTCTTCTCTCACAATAAATCTTTATTAAGGCCACTTTCAGTCTTCCACTTCCACTTAAATCCGCTTTTCTCTTTCCTTTTTTATTCTTCGAATAGAATAAAAGATCAAAGAAATTATTTCCCTGAGAATTCAATAGAATCGATTAAAAAGCTATAAATATTTTTCCCATTTCCTGCTTTGTCACAGAGCAGAGCGAAAGTAGAAAACATTGAATATTTTTTTCCTGGTGAGGAAAATGGTAATTCAGCATAATCACAGCAGTCCAGCTTTGCTGGCATCGCGGGCTAGCGTGCTGAGCTCCAGCTCATCTACGGATGGCGCCAGTGCCAGGGACATTGGAGGACCGACTACCCCAGATGACCTGGAAGACCTACTGCATCGATATCGCTACAACAGCTCCTCAAGTCCTTGTCGCCACTACGATGAGATTTTGACGGGTCTCTACCTGGGTGACATGAAGACTGCGAGGAATGTTCTTACCCTGGAGAAACTCGGCATCACGCATGTCCTCAATTGTGCATACACTCCGAGTCCGTTCACCGACCGGGAGACGAGCGAAGCATATTACAGGGAAAGGAACTTTCCATGTGAATTCTTGGGCATTCCTGCGCAGGATTTCCCCAGCTGCAAGATTTCACAGTGGTTTGAGGAAACCAGTGAATTTATTCACGAGGCACTCAAAGTTAAAGGTGGGTAATTTTATTTAAACAATTGTTCGGGAAAGACCTGTTGTGACATTCTAACTGAGTTCATTTTTTTCTGCAGGAAGGATTCTGGTTCATTGTCAAGTGGGAATATCGCGAAGCGCGACGATTGTCATTGCATATTTAATGATCAAGCAGAAAGCGATGGCATATGACGCTACACAATTTGTGGCGTAAGAGATATTTTTTAATCCTATTAAAGTTAAGAGATATTTAATTTATTCCATCTAATAAATAATGATAATCTAATTTATTGCAGAGCGCGTCGACCAGTACTTCCAAATGATGGCTTTCTCAAGCAAATTTGCGAGCTGGATTACCGTCTGGCTCATCCAACAAGTATGTATCAAATTTAATTGATTGAAACGCTAGTTAATATTTTTTTTAATAATTTTTCGTTTCTCACGATAGACGCATTGCTCAGAAGTTTTTTTGTGAAGTCACGAAAGAGCTTCGTCAAGCTATTCCGTTCATCATCCGCGTCCTCATCATCGGGATCAAACTGGAGAAGCAACAATAATAACAACAATACCGAGCGGAGAAATTCCACCTCGTTCTTTGGCTCCATCGGGAAGTCCAGACGGGAGAGTGTTCCAAAGCAACGCTGACATTCGGAGAGTGCCGCTGTGGCCACGGGAAGCCCCCATCCACGACGGCGCTCCTCGATACAGCCACCCGCGGTAAATCATGCGATAGTTAACAACATTGAGGCTGACTTGGAACAGCTCACGCTGCTTGCCAAGAGGCGAATGACCATCAATATCCACTCGCTCATGTAATTTCTCTGGAAATTGTGTTTATGGCATGAGTGGGTGGAAGTGGAATAAAGATGATATTATGAGAAAAGATAATATTTATAATTATTTACCTGAATGCAATAAATGCATGAAAGGATAATAATAAAAGTTGGAATTGTGAATTAAGAAAATATCTAGTAAATTGTGAAAGCTTGAATAAATAATGCCATATTGCATGTGAATGTGATACACACAAATGAATTTGCTAGCTATGATTAATAACAAGAGCCAACTGTCTACTCTAGAGTGATATTATGGATTATGCACATAATTATTATGTAATGTGGACACACGGTATCGCGTGATTTTCATCTAGTCAGAATTGTTTTTCTTTCGAATAAGGAATATTACCATTCCATTAAACTAGGTTTGGAATGAGTTAATGTAAGTATGTAATGTAAGGTAATTTAAAAATATATAAATTCAAATTATATTAAATATTAAATAAATTACGCCTCTGGAGTAAATTCCACAGCGCACCACGAGAAGAGATTCTAATTTAAATAATAATGAGGCACATGCTTCCAGAGCTGTACCAGCCTGCTGTGCTGAGCTTGAGCTCGAATGAATGTCAATGTACACTTCCGCCATATCATCTACATCCTTGCTTTATCTGACAACTAACCTGATCAAAATTTGGTATTGAATCAAACTATTTGATACAATAAAATAAAACGGTAAAAAAAACTACGAACAATAAAATATGCTTTTAGAGAAATAAAAAACCAATCAAAATTGTTAACAAGGTACGACACACAATACAATAAAAAGATTAAATTAACACTTTATAGGTAATTAACAAACAAATAACACTCTGTACTTTAGCTTATTATAATCAGTGATATTAGGTAAATCAATAACACCAAATGAGGTGGTAAAAATAATGAAAAATGAAAAACGTTGCTTCTATATGACAAATTGATAGCTGTATGATTAATATTTTAGTGCTATTAAGTTAACTAGTGCGTAAAGGATATTAATAGTATACAATAATTTATCAAAACAATAATTATTAATTATCAATAAATTATATTCACGCAGCATCGTTGCATTTTTTTTTTGCAAAAGAAAAAAGAAATGCAATTGTTGCAGAAAGAGTTTGCTGCTTTAAAAAATCATAAGAAAAAGGTTAAAGTTTTTTAGTATAAGAATAAGGTAAAAATAAATTTTAGTTTAGTGGAGTAAGGCCAAAATTAGACTAAAACGTCTTATCTATATATCGTCTTGTACTTACATTGAACATTTCTAAGAATAAAAATAGAGCAGCCGAGAATATTACAAGGTCAGATTTAAAAAATTGGTGGTCACGCTCGCAAGCAGCCACTAAATTTTGACCTTCACTTTTTCCATTTCCATCCTGGCATTTTATTTTTCACTTCATACTTCATTCATTCAGTTTTTGCAATGAGCGTGTTGAGTAGTGTGGTTCACCGTTTTCATTTTCGCACAGCATATCACGACATCCATTCTATTTCGCACAAATGGAAATGGGACAAGGCTATTTAGAAATGTTTCAGTTAATTTAGTTATTAATGGTATAGTGGCGTTCTTTAGCCTTTTAGAGCGACAGGGCGGGCAGAGCAGTTCAATTGTTCATTTGTATTGAAAAAGACCTTTTCATTTTCTTAGAAAACAGTATTCATGAGTAGCACAATTTTATTCTCATTTCTTTTTAAATTACTTTACTTGACAATCAGACAAAACAGCTACATAATTTTACTTATGTATGGACAGTATGGAAGATTTTACATTGGAATCTGGAATAGAACATTTTCTTATTTAAAAGCTCACACAGTCACAGTTGACATTCCTCCAAACAAAATTATCTATGTAAATGTAAATTAATGTAATTAAGCTTTAAACTATAAATAATGGATGTTTATGCTTTTACTTATTATATAACTTTTGTTTGATCGTCTTTGACATGTACGAATTACATAATAATGGTTAGTCGCACATTATGCAAATACATAGAGATATCAAAGCTTTTTGTAGTTTTGTTTTAATTAACCTTTAAATAATGGAATGTACGTTGTATAAGTGGATAAAAGTACATTTGGCAATATGGTTAATGATTTCGAAAAGTGTAATTATATCATTACATGAGATGAGAGAGATGAGATGATATAAGGTGGTCATTAAGTTTTAATTTAGGAATTAATTTAAATATTAATGTCATGATATCGTTTTCCATCCCTTAGTTTTGGATATACGTATCCCGGAATCAATAATCTACCTACTCTTAAATTATTAAATAGGAATAGGTAACAATTAATTAATTTCTGAACAGGATTGTACACTCGCTTCTGTAAATTGAAAACGGAGAGATTTTAATTTGCTAAAATAAAATCCAACTTTTATTTCTCTTCCTGAAGAACTCCCTTGGGGAAAAGGTTGAGCTCCGCGAAGTCTTGGACAATCTCAATCAACGCCTCCTTGGTCACTGTGGGGTGGTCCCATTCTGAGAATCCAGCCTCTTCCGAGATCTTTTTGCCATCCAGCGACAAATGCCTTTTATTGAGTGCATCAGGGTAAATGTAGGGTGACAGCGGAGTGTTCGTCACACCCCGGGAGGAGCAGAGATTCGCCCAAGGTCCCATGTGCTTATCATTAATTCCCTCGATTAAATCCTCCATGTCCATCTTGGCTAGAGTGGAGAATGTGGTTCCAAGAAATTCATGATGAACCCCAAATATCTCACTGATCAGACAGCTCAGTTGGCCTTGAGTCGTTTCTCCTTTGTCAACAACGTTGTAAATCTATACAAAAATATTTAATATTTACATAAAGCTAAACAATTTTTTCAAGGTCAGCTCTGAGTAATTATAAAAATGTTTCGTAAATATCCACCTCTCCACGTTTCCCCTGCAAGCACAAGTGGTAAGTAGCCTTGACTAGATCCTGTACGTGAACAGTGTTCACTCTCACCTCACCCGTCCATGGAAGCTTCATCACTTCGCCGAGATGATTATAAATTGCCCCCATCACCAGCCTTGGAGCTAATAATCAAATAAAATACTCAATGCATACATTTCTATCACATTATTAGATTACACGTTTTACGTTCCTTCCACTCTTGAAAATTCATCAAAAGAATTACTGCCATTGTAAAGAGCGGAAGTGAGCTAGTACTAGTAGTAACTAGTAACTGGGCTTATTACGGAGAAAGAAGTGAAAAGCCAAAGTGAAGTGAAAGTGAAGTGAAAATGATTACCAATTCCGGTTCTGTCCCCAGTGCCGTAAACAAGAGCAGGTCGAATTATGATGTGATTTTGCACACTTTTGGCCACTTGCTGCTCTGCCTCGAGCTTGTACCTTGTTTCATGATTCCACAAGTCCACCTTGTCAGACTCCTTGTGCAGGCTCTATAACACAATACAAGATCGCATGAAAAACATTTTTCTTTTTGATTATCGCTCAATAGCTCAATACTCACTCACTTATTTTCACTTTCTTCTACTACTATCAATCCGCTTATCACTTTACTTCGCTCAAGTTGGAAGCATTAGAAAGGAGAGTGAAGTGAGGAACTGAGGAGAGTGAGTGATACTTTACTTACAAATACAAACATTCCGAGAGAAAGGATTCAGATTGGAAATGCCTATCACTTCATTTCATTGATGATGGCGTATTTTATTACCCTTATTTTCCCTCACTTTCCTTTCATTTCTCAGCTCATTCCTTTTATCTGCTTTCTTTACTCTCACTTCACTTTCCCATACTTTTCCTCTTGGGGAAAGTCCTTTCTTTTTTTTGGATGATCAAATAAAAAGAGAAACGGCGGAGCTTGGGCCGAGGGAATCAGAGGAAGGAGAGCAGAGAGGAAATTAAATTAGCTTCCTCTCATTTCATCAACATCAACATCACTTTTTCCAACTGTCTCTCTTTCTCAAGTTACTTACGTACTTTACCTCAGCTTGTCTTGTCATGTCTCATGTCATTTAATGTCTCTGCAGCTGAGCTTCGTAAAGCAAAGTAGAAAGCCTTTGCCTACCCCCTTTCTCTTTTGCGTTTGCGACATTTTCAGGGGAAATGGAGAAAGAAAGAGAGAGAAAAAAAAATACTTTTATTTCTCATTTGGTTGACGGCCGGCATAGATGGAACGAGATACGGTTTTATTATGAAGAAAGAGTTATAAAAAATAAACTACCTAAAAGTAAAAGGATAAAGCGTAGTGAAGGTAAAAAATATGAGTTGTTCCTCCATGAATCTCACTACAGCTACTACTGTAGTAGCTCCTGTGACTCAATTATCTAAAAAAAAGTTACTCACTGAGCTGAACTGATTTTGAGTTTAGCTAACAAAACTATACTACGTAACCAACGTACGTATCGTGTGCGAGTAAGTAAAGTGGCCAGAATGTTGGAAAATGTCATCAGGAAGGGGAAAATGGAATATTTTTTCCACTTTGTCTTGGCGCAGAGAAAAGGAAAGAAAATGGAAGAAAAGCGGATCTTTTATAAGTGGCGAGTGTGTAAATGTTAGTTTAAGCATTTTCCACTTACTTTCTCGTTGTTGTAAAGGGATCCTGTGGAGAACTCAATGAAGCGCTTGAGACGATTTCCAAATTTCTTCTCCACAAACTCACAAAGATTCGAGGTCAATTTGAGAATCCCGTCTTTGTACACAGGCTCCGTTTGGCCTTTGCGAGTTTCCGCGGCCAGATTGATGACGTAGTCAACGTCCTCGTCAACGTTCTCGAATGCCCGCTCGCAGCCTTCTGCAGAATTTAATTGAATTATATTTTATTATTATACAATTCGTAGTTTGTTTACCGAGCAGCATGTTATAAACAACAAACATGATTTAATTAATTATAGTGATTTAATTTCCTAATTACATCTGCTTACGTACGTTGAGTGATTAGGTTGGCACTCGTAAATTTTACTTTAGGGTCCTTCAAAGCTGCAGAGTGTGCAGCGTTCAGCCAAGCAACTTCCGGTGGAGTCTTATCGATGACATAAATGACGGATGCTTTGTCCAGCAAATAGGCTACCAAATGGCGTCCAATGAAGCCGCAGCCTTTTAGGAAAATGAAAAATGAACAGGGGATTGAGAAAGTAAGCCGGAAAATTTACGTTATTAAGAGTAATTGAGAATGTTTTTACCTCCCAAAATGAGAAACTTTGCTGGTTTTGATGCACCATGGCCGTTTTCTGGAGTGGACGACATTTTCCCCTGCTTTAACTCTATTCTTCTGATAGAAATAATGCAATTTATTGCATACAATGGCTCCGTGAGTCGCTTACGCACTCTCCGTGCCTGCTACTATCTATGTCAGTAGTAACGTATAACGTATGAAACTCACTCAGCGAGTTGATTGTCTCAATGAAAATGTGACAAACAAAAGCTCGTTGAGTTGGTTTGATTGAGAGTTTTATTAAAGGAAAAATGTTTATCGTATTACGAGTGGCAGTAAATAGTGGCACAATAGCAAGTTGAAACCAAAAGTGAAATAAAAATTCTGCAGTGCATAGTTATAAAGACATCTCTGCTGGCTCACTTCTTTACTCGTTCATTCACGAGACTAGAGTATTTATCACGAGCGATAAAAAATGCGACCACGTCAGTCAAGGTTACACGACACGCGAGCAACAAACTAAACTCGAACTGAAGCTCTGAATTAATATTTTTTGCAAACTTTGATGACTTCACACAAACACTGTGTCGGTATTTATATAACACTTGTTTCATTCACAGCCAAAATGTTACTGTTGCAGTTTGTTGCACTGACTGACTAAACTTGGAATAAATGTTTTATGAATGATTGTTTGTTTTACTTTAGGTAGCTAATGAAATAATGAATTCCGACTGCGGTATGTGGAGTTTATGGATCACCTCACTTTTCTTCTGGGAAGCTTCCAGAAGAAGTCGACTCATTCATCAGATAAATACTACATTATCGCCGGAGGTCTGTAGAAGAGAAAAGATAAAAGTTTGAGTTGAAAAAAGTGAAATTCAAAGTTAGAGATAACCAAATTTTTTCTATAAATTCCGCTGACTAGACTCAACTGGCTCCTTTCATGCCACTCTGCCACTGCCACACTGCTTTATTGACATGAATGAGCTAATGATTTTATTTATGTAGATGATACAAGTGTTTCATTAAACGAAAGGTAAAGGTATGGAATATTATGGTATTTACGATTTACTGATAAGTAAGTAAAAATAAATGTAAAAAAATGTTTTGTGGTTTACAATTGACATGCCCGAGTACATGAGAAAAGCATGTAAAAACGTTGTGGAGACTATAAAAAGGTTTGTAAAGTTGTAAGTGATAAGGGAAATTAAATTAGCCCACATGCGAATGTGATACAAATAACATTTGGCCATGCGGACACAAATAACGATGCAGAAAATGGAGAGAAAAGAACAAAACAAGCATTCAGAGCCAGGGTCTAGATACTAT
>VYYJ01002923.1:0-18772 GCA_021029165.1 Cyphoderus albinus | reverse complement strand
ATGACCTTCTCAAATTTCGTTAATATTATTGTTTAATTGAAAACCATAACTAAAAATTAAAAATTCTTAAGATACTGAATGACCACTTATTCTGCTCTCGGCATTTTTTTATTATCCTGAACGAATAAAAAGTACTTATGAAAATGAACACTTCCGTTTCATTCCAAACATGCATCTTCATTTTGGTGATGAGTAGCAACGAAAACTTGTACGAAAGGTGGCTTTAAAATTTGTGCGTTCTTCTTGAATGGGGTTAGCATCAGGTATTGGTGGACAAACAAATCGAAGAGGGGAGATTATAATTTTGTCCTATGTATAGTCAGCAATGGGCAGTGCTCATTGGCACTGGTGGACTAAAACCCAATGGTCATCTGGAGTCACCATTTATGGGTTTAACCTCTAACAGGTCATACGACTGGCGGGGATGACTTATATCGTGTAAAGGAAGGTCTTCGATCACCGTCAGAATAATATAATAGTCTGTGATTTGAAAAATATGAAAATGTTTGTCCACCAAGAAAAATACAAAGAGGTCTTTGCTCGTGTCCACTGATACCCGAGCCCCACCATTGAATTCACTTCGTCCCGAAAAGTGAACTTTTAGTTCTTTCAGTTTTTCGTCAAGTAGTCTGTTCAACTTCTGGGAGGGATCTGGTATATTTTACCAGTCACTTTCCTTTAGAAAGCACAAATTAAAAAAATAAATGGAAGCAGGCATTGCTTTTAAAAAAGCAAATGTTATACATGCCAGCATAGTACCAAAATATGATAAACGAATAAACGACGCTTTGTTGAATATACAGTTGAACATGGGGTGATGGAAAGTGTAGATGAAAGGAGACTATCTCAAAGCTTAAGCTTATCGGCAACGGTAACATGATGAAACATACATTATTACTTGCTCATCGGTTGCAAATGATCCATTTCGACACGCTACACCTTGTAATAATACCCTTGTCCATTTTTCTCCCTCCAATTTTTGTAAAGAAGACGTTAGTCATCTCTCTTTTTATACGATTACAAACTTACAACGTGCGAGCGATCTTGAAAAATAGTTTCATTAACCGCAAAAGTGCAGACTAGTCTTGTTGAACGTCCTGTTTTTCTCTGGTTTTTAACAATTATGATGCCAAGCCAAAAGGAGTAAGGAAAATAGTTTTTAGTGTATGACCACGTCTGGCTAGTCTTTACGGACCAGAAATGACAGTCTGATGTCGATGAGTGTGGCCTGGTCTGATATCGATGATGATATTAGTTTTGCGGTTTCTACTACGATTTACTGTAACGTTTCATGGTGCCAAATAAAAAACTACTTATTTTGTGTGAGTCTCCAAAAGCTGGGATGGGATCCTTGTTGACTCGAAAGAAAATAAGGTATTCTGGGATTTAGATAATGAGATATATTTTGCGTTCGTCATTTATAGGTGAGCGTAGCTGTTGTGACCACTGCATGTTTACACTTTTTTCAACGTATTTACTACTCGATGTTTATTTTTGTGGACAGTCTTGCTTTGTTAACTGTCAACCACGACTTGTGGCTGTGGCCATCTGTCCTCCTGACAGTGGTTGTGGAAATTTTCTCCCGACATAGATATTCATGCGTGACGTAGACGACAAAGTCGTAGCTGGCGTCCATGTAAAAGACATCTACGGCTCTGACACATTTCTTAAACTTTATCAAAGACAGACAGAGTGTTTAAGGAAAATAGTTTTTGTTTTTGAAAATGATTAGAAGAAAATGTTTTCATGGAGCACGGGTGTGTGAGTTCGTAAATCTTAACGATAACTACGTTTGCTTCCACGCTTTTTAAAGATCTGATTTAACAAGAAAACATTGTTTGATTAAATTCATGATGATGGTGGTGAACATGAAATCAAATTGTCTATAACGTAATAGCCCACTTCCTACTAAATAACGAAACGTTTGATATAAAGGTGCGCTTCATGATCAGGACGATGATTGCGGTAAGCGATCTACTCGAGTGATACTACAACAGTTGTAATCATACGGAGAAGCAACACAGCCTGAGTAGGATTTGCAAGTAATAAAACATTGTGTAGAAGTGGTCGTTATCCACTTCTACACACTGCCTACGAACTGATAGAAAAAATAGTGTACCATTACCATTACATAAAAAATATCTCTCCATCTCTCTCTCCATGTGCAAATCTTATTGTTTCTGCGTGTAGATACTTTGCTGGATTGAATTGGGTTATATTGTTGTTTGATGATGATTAAACAAGGCATGTAACTAAAATAAAATACATTTCGTATGCATCGATTCGTGAAATCAACAGACAACATCCACGGAACTGCTTCTTCATGATTTTTCTAAAACACGATGGCAAAAACAGGGTAATAAGGGGAGAAAGAAAAACGATGGCATTGTATACAATGTATTTAGCTAGTTTTTTTCCTTTCTCTCTTTCTCTCATCTCGTTATCCAAATGCAATGCAATGAATCTCTGTTCTCAAAAATAATAATAGTAGACGAAGTGATTGAGGGTTTTTTATATGGCTAATTAATTGTATACTACTACCGCACCATACCTTGACTCCGCCACCACCACGACCGATTCCACTTTAGCATGAAAACGGCACCGCAGGAAGCTGCTCCTCCATAAAACTCAACACCATCTTGCATACCTTTAGAAACTACCTTACTTTACTTTCAAAACGACTTGCTCACTTCTTCAGTGTTCTCAAGAACCGGCAGGCTTCATACTAATACAATGTTATTATTAAAGCCATTAGATAAATATTCCACTGGCTGATCGTCATCTCTCGCTTCCCACTAACTGAACTGCACACACTCAGACTGAACTTAACTCTTTTTACATTCTTTTTACCTTCTGCTGATTGCTCTTCTGCTCTGTTGCTCTTATCATCAAGCGCTGGAATAACCTATGGATTGTGCTATGCCACCACCAGCGCAAACTACTGTCTGCTACTACTTGACTTACCTTCTTGCATTTTCTCTAAACGGCAGTAGCCTGGCTGCATGATTACACTGAGACAAGCAGCTGAAGTAACAAGCAAATAAGCAACCGAGCAAGAGCAAACAAGAAGACCTGCCATGATTGCTATTTGAAGAGATAAACTTTTTCTGCTGCTCCTTGTTTTTCACCATACAAGTTCAACATAACATCAAATCAAAAATTTTATGAAGGAGTCCACTTCGGTGGCTATGTTTATGTCGTCGCCCGTTAAATTTACCTTAATTACCTATTAAAGTTGCAAAGACTCCGTAGTATGAATTCTAAATGGCAATGAATTGTGTCAATTTGCACGAGTCTTCGTCTTTGCAACGGGTAAATTGAATGAATTGAAAAAGATCTTTTGAAGGCTTCTTTGGAATGCTTTAACCCACTCATTGAAAGGGAAGTGAAGCGATCGTATTCTTAATGCACCTAGTTTTCTCAACTTTCCACTCGTACTATTCCAGTGTATACTTTATCAGTTTCTTATCTGGTTTAGTTATTTTTGACTGACTGACTTCATTCTTCTAGTTTGAAAGATAAGCAGCAAGGAGATAAATGTGATGGGGAGGGAGGATCACTTTCGTACGTGAACTGAGTGCTTGACTAACAACGACTACTGAAGGCTGTTCATAAAATCTCTTTTTCACTCTCTTCAAATGAGTAAATTCTAAAGTAAAATATAAACAGAAAATGTGTACATATCTGAGTTGAATCCAATGGGATGGATTCACTTCAATTTCACCCTTTTATACTGACGGAGCATTAAAATCCTGACTCAGCGTATCATTAAGATGTACTAGAAAAGAACGAGGCATTGCAAGAAGCGACTTTTTATCTGTCTGAGGTGTTTCTCCATTGTGACCACATAAAATAGCACACGCTGCTAGCACTGCCAACCTCCTCCACTTCAAACAATCTCAGACTCATCCCATCACCACCACCACCAGCAAGTATCAATCTACTTAGCACATATTATATTAAGTATCATCTCACTTTTTACCTCAGTTTGTCTTCTGTCTGCGCACTTACTTCACGTATTCGCATTCTTTCATCCAGACTCAGCTTCATAAAACTTGTCTTTGTGCTCATCATCTTTCTTTCGCTTGCTTACTTAACCGACTGACTACTGACTGACTGACTACTCTTCTTCTCAGTTTTTTCACTTCACGGATGGAGTCTAACCGAGAATTTATTCCTAATGCATTTTGACATCACTTACTTCTTTCCACCCTTCTATTCTCCTGGAGAAAAAAGAAAAAAAGAGCGTGATGAAAAAGGAAAACATAAAGTCAAGTGCATTGTTAAAGATGATGATGATGATGACGATGATCATCATTTTTAGATGCAAGTTAAAAGATGTGTAAAAAGCCTTAAAGATATATCTATTTTCTCATTCTCAAGCAACTCACCATTTTCCATCTTATTGAATTGAATGCTCACTTTTCCTTTTTTCTCGGCGAGGACTAACTTACCATCACATTTGTTGTAACAACAACAATAGCAACGGTGCAAGTGGAGAAGAAGAACAACACAGAGGAGAAAATTGACTTTGCTCTTACATTTGATGAAGTTAATGTGGTTACTGTACATGTGAAGGGATGATAAAGGCAAGTTGCGTTAGGGCATCAGGATTTTTAAAAACGTCTTTTTTTCTTCTCCACATGCAGAGATGGAGAATGTTAGACGAAGAGTTGCATTAGGATGGAATTTTCAATCTAGTTTTTTATTGGTTTTTATAAGATGCGTGATGGGCATTGGGCATTGTCCATTTGGGAGTGCTGTTATGACTTATGTGGCGAGCAGAGGATTTTCTGCTCTCAGATTCCCTTTCTATCTATCTCTCTAGTTGACCATGATGGATTTTCCGACTGTGATTTGATTGCATAGTTGTTTATGTTATACCGAGGATCACGATCATATATCAAGTTTAGGGAATGGAAGATGAAAATTGGAAGAATGCACTTTGATTGAAATTCACGCTGATCATCTCCATATTTTATCATTTCTTCACTTATTATTCAATATGTGTTTCTGTAGTCAAATTAATAACTATAAAGTCGTATGTGTTTGTACCTCTGTGTATGTAAATGGCAGACGGATTGTATTTATATAATATACGAGCAGATTTATGTATATTTTTAAATCAAATCATTGAAAATCGCTTTAATTTTATCATTTAACAAACTTGTGAACGAATACACTCTATTTATGCTTTGTGCAAGAGTTGCAAAAAATAATGAGAATTTTAACCCTTCCATTATGAAACTGCCACCTACCTAAACTGGATTCGCCATTTATCTCCTTTTTACTTAAGCAAAGGAGAGAATAAATTAATTTAACATGAATAATTATTGTTCTGGATGGTCCAGGTCTTGTTTCAGTTGAAATGGAGAAATATGAAAACCTCCATCATTTCAAGTTGCTTCCTTGCCATGTCTTTATTTTTGCACGTTTCGTGCTTACTGCCATTTAATCTATACTGACCCTTTCATCATCTTATCATCATCGTTCGTCGTCGTAACTCGCTTCTTCTGAATCATTTTCCCCACTCGACTCTTCTTCGCCTCTGATTTATGCGTTGATGTCCGTTTGTCACAACGATATGTTGCAGCCCCAGCGGTTTGTATGTGGCAATAGTGACTGTCATAATCATCATCATAATCATAGCTCCATTTTCCCTTCAAAAAGAAGTATTCATGGCGCATAATTTTTCAGGCAATTTTTTTACTTGTTGTGCTGTGTGGTTTGTTATCATCGTCAATGATGATATGATTCCACGTTGTACAACGAGCAAGCATGTTTTTTCTAAGTGTAGATTTATTTATTATAGGTGATAACCTGTTTGAGAGGAAATGTCAGCTATTTAAGCCACCACTCCATTAATACCATTGCTACCAGTGCATAGAGCAAAAAAGCATAAATATTTATTATTATTAATAGTGCTCTGTGATGTTCTATCTTGAACATGGAGAAATTATGGGGATTGAAAGTACATGCAAAGCAAGCAACTCGACTCTTCAAAGCCACCTCATTTTTCTGTGAAACAGATGATTTTGATAAGGCTTGCCGCTGATGATGATGAGACTAAAATAGATAATATGCGATTTTTCCCGATAAGTGAGCCTTGATGTTAATGATACGGTAGATAAGAGCTGGAGGCTTGAGCTCAACAAGAAAAATAAAAAAAGGAAAAAAGAGTATCAAGAAAAATAGAGCAAACATTAGCAAATTGTCGTGGTTCTGGCTGCTCTTGCCAATACCGGAGGTATCTGGTTTGTTATGCAACTCTGAAAGATGGGCATGAGTGTCGATTTTATGATCAGAATAACATTTTTATTTAATTTGATGTGACTGGACGAATTTGTAAATAATAACTAAACACTAAAAAACGAACTCTCTTAGAAAAGCAAAATATAAGACATGACGTAAGAAATTATATGACAACTTTAAATGTACTGACTGATCAGCATTACGTTAGACTGGATAATACCACATTGTTATATGCATAGTTTAATTGTCCACTCCCTGGTCAACTCTATCTGTCCATCTCTGGGATTTTTCATGACCTTTAGTATTATACAAGTTGAGTTCTACTTAAAAAATTCACCAAAATACTGAATAATATCTGTCTGCAGCACTTGCATTTTGATTGTAGGAAGGTAAGTATGGAAGAAGTTTGCTTGCGTTTTGTGGAGCTTGTATGATTACTCCTATTATTATGACGACGATGATGGAAAACAAGTGCTGGAATCATTTTAAGATATGATATGATGAAAGATGTGAAGGCATACCGAGCAGTTTAGTGTAAATCGAGTTGAGAGAATGAACAGAAGAAGAGTAGCATCGACCCTCTCTTTCCTTCTTTAACTATACTCTCGTTAGTACAGGCAAGAAAAAATATGATTCGACCTCATCTAGTTAGCATCATACAAGACACTTATAAGTAGTCAAGAAAGAGGAGGGCAGACGCAGATTATAGGTACATACATAATATGGGTATAAAGCGGCGAATTTACCTGTACACTGTGCACACACTTATATTTTTATACGGCTAGCTAGAATCATTGTAAAAGTCATCGTGGTGATGATGATAATGGTGATGATCGGCAAGAGGAGCTAACTTTTTGACTGGACTGGTCGCATCGCATGCAGTGGGTAAATGCGGTGCATTTATTTACGGGTAAAGTGTGTAATAAAAATTGTAGCCTGAAACAGAGAAAAGAAAAAAAGCACTGCATTTCGTAGGTTGTCGCTCTGGACGCTTGGATGGAACGGGGAGTAAAGTAGTCGAGGTTGTTTTCTTTTCTTCCTTTTAATACACCTTTTTAATAGAACCAACTTCATAATGTAATATTGGTTTGCCAGGTAATCATGAACAAGGAGAAAAAAGTACATGCTTATCATTACTGTGAGTGTACAACAAGCATGCAGTGGTAGTAGTAAGATACACATGTTTTGTGTTTCATAGCCTTGAGGATTTTCTCTTCTCTGCTTGCTCTCTCTTGTTTCATCGTTTCATTTGGCATTTCATTTGCTTGTTGTTTTTTGAAATGGTTAAACTGGAAAAGTAGAAGCAGAATCAACGTAGCGGCTGGTCGCTGGTCTTGTACCTTTGTAGTTGACAGGTTTTCCAGGCACTTTCGCCTTGTTGTCAAATTAAAATAGAGAATTATGTTATATGCAATGTACTTATATACTTAGGAACAGAACAGAGTTTGACTTGCTCGTTCCATCGAAAATAAGGTCCATTATTATGGCCATTAAAAGCTGATTTACGTGTTCGTCTCAAAACATGTACAGAATTTAACAATGCAATGTTTAGTTTGAATAAACATAAATAAGACAGGTATGTAACATGCAAGAATTGTATTTAAAAAGATGATGTCTTGAAGAAACAAAAAGAGATTTCAGAGGTGCAAAGTATGTAGCATCTCTCGGGGATGAGAAAAAGAATGTGCAAACTTGTTCAACATTTTCTCCTCATTATTAATACTAAATATTATTTGAGCCAAGAAAGTCCACAAAAACAATCGAGTCGAAAATATTTTTTGCCAAATAAAAACTGGAAAAGTATGCCTAGACCAATTGTCAGTTTTTTTCAGTTGTTATTTGCATGATTAGAACATTATTCCCGAGAAAATACAATACAAAGCTGTTGAATAATAATAATTTGCAGTAAAATGGGTCTGGTAATTTCATGATTGCTTCACTGGACTACTTCAATCAAAGAATTATCAATCATTTTATTTTCTTCAGCAAAGAGAAAGATGGTGAGTTCATAAAATGTTGAAATTGCACCATTTCCATGCGTTATGAGTATGTAGTAGATATTCACGGTGAATATTAATAGAGTTGGAGAAGGTCAAGTTTATATTACATACAATGGTTGAATTTTTTCCTTGATTCGTTTTGCCAGTTACAGGTACAATTTGCCATTTCATAACTTCCACTTATTAAGAACGTGAGGCTAACATGAAAATGAGCATTCACCTAATTCATTATTTCATCGTCATCACTCTTGGAGCGGTAAGAAAGAGCGGTTAAGGATATGGACACTGAAAAGCAGTCGATTTGTTTCTCTGTGACTACTAAGAAGGAGAAAAAATCAATTTGTTTTCCTTTTCTTGTCTTCTCCTGGTTGCAAAATAAAATGATCACGATTACCATCACCAGAGGAGTTCTCGTGTGTGCACTTTTTACGAGACTGCATTACGTGCTTATATAATTTTTTGAAGGCTTGGTCTTATTCGCTTCTTCTTGTATTTTTACAAGTCACACGTGTAAATAACAAGAGTGGTTAAACCAAGCGTTGAATATAAATGACGAACTTAAAAGGAGCAGAATGCGCGAATAATAAAAAAATTATGAAAGAATAATTTTTTGATTAGATATGCTGGTTGGGTTAATATGAATTCCAAAATGTGTATAATAATATAAACAATATCTTTAACACTCATTCTTCCTCACATCTGTCATGTGGTCCTTAGAAATCTTCAAAGTTAGTTCAGCTCGAGAAGAAGAGCCAGTTTACAACATAACCTGGTTCGCTATGGCTATTCATTTAGCATTAACTTACTTAACTGAAAACATCCCATCATCATCAATCGGATGTTGATACGATGATGCTGATGACGCGACGATGTGTGTGTAAAAGACTTTTTTATTCGCTTTTGCTTCTGACTTGAGTAAAATGAGTGTGCCGATATGTGAAGGAGAGATGTTGTTTTGTGCGCTGAGTCGAGTTCACTCGAGATGGTACACATTTCTACTTAACTTGTATAAAAATCGTACTTGTGTTTGTGTGCGGATGATGATGTTGGTGGTATTGTTTTTCCTTTTGATCATGCCGACATTAAGCACACTCCGCTGTCGTTATCCTTTTTTCTTTCTTATCTCTTCACAATTACTACATCACATCATCATCGTCATCATCATCTCATCATCATCAAATGTATAATATAATATGAATGATCTATCTGGAATCTGGAAGTGTCGTTGAGTGCATTATTCATGAATGTTTGCAATTCTTTCAATGAATACTGAATACTCGCTTCTTTTTCAAATTATCTCTACTCCTTTTAGTGAACCGAATGCCGTATGAATTACAATGTGTCTACATTTTTCTAAATTGCAGGCAAACTGGACGGTGTTGTGAACCCATCACCTCTCAACATGGGATATCTATCCTTGCCCTACCCCTACCCAAATGGGTCGCCGCTCTCTACAATGGTAAGCCTAGTTTTTATAATATTAAACTTTTGCTGGCTTTGCCTAAGTGATTATTATTACTTTGACGTAATTTTGCTTCGCTACTATCTGCTTATACCTATGTAACTGTAATGTAATTGAAACAACTCAAAAAGTCAAGACCATCCAAAATTGTAATGCGTGGGATGAGATAGCATGGAAAATTAGCCATGTGCGTAAGACAAGACCATCTTTAAAATTTGTAGCTAACATTTATAGGTTCAACAGAAAAATATTCTTATGAAATGAACTACTTAAAATTTATAATTAGCCACAAAATCTGCAAGACGTTTTAAATTATGCTAACTATTAAAGTGTTAAGTAAAAGCTCAACGTTGAGAGTTAAAGACAAAATGACTTGATATATTGCAATGTGAAAATAAAACCTCATAGAGGAGGAGATGATAAAAATAGGAACTATTTTAACTACTTATGATGATATGCTGCATGTTATAGATGAACTGTTAGAGAATGAGAAGATGATATTAATTCCGGTAAATATGCTCACGGCTATCAGAAATGACTTTGTATCACATACACCCAATTAAATTCATACAGACATGACGCAGTCAAATAATGATAGTTGAGTGTGATGATGATTAACTGTAAAGTGATTCGTGACGCTTGCGCTTCCTTAAAACTAAAAAGAAGGACTCCGACGGAAATTTTTCTTCTCTTAACAAAGCGTTTTATTTGAGGAAAAGTAATGCCTTTATGTTAATTTGGCGAAAGATGTTTCTTCGCTTTGAATTCTTGCTATTTTTGTCGGGAAATGAATTAACTATTATTATCATTTACATATACTTAATGTTTAGTGTTCATCCTCATTCATGTAAAAGACAAATTGGAGCTTGTTTATTCTTGGTGTAATTGGATGATTAAATAAGAACGTGTGCACACGGCTAGGTTGGACTGCTCTAAAATGTTATTTCGTATTTTGATGATTTACTAAAAATAAAATAGAATGGAATACACGAGTGATGAAAAAATATTGACAAATGAAATTTTCAACAACGCTTTTGTCAGTCAGTAGAAAGTAAATATGGGTCATTCTCAGCAGGCACGTACATACAAAACCAGGAATAATCAGTGAGCATTTGTAAAGTTGTCAATTACATGGTTTGGCAAACAAGAAAAACTGTACCAATTAAATTAAAGAATGAGTAGCAGCAGATCTTTGGGAACCACTTTGCATTTTAATCCGTTTCTTTAAACAAGTGAACGTTCCGGCTAAATTGTAAAATTCTAGAGCTCAAAACATTAATCTACATAAAACAAAGATACTGTTTTATAATATGAAAATTACAGCCCATTTTTCTATGTTTGTGACAAATATCCAGTTAACACACTGCGAGAAACGAAGTAGTAAGTGAAACGTGGCTACATATTATTACTAGAGTTTAAGGGATGAGAAAAGGGGTAGAAAGGACTTACAACACTTTCAAATTAAAGCAGACTTTTACATTCCTTAGTTTCCTTTTATAATCCACGAACTGCTCGTATACTAATCGACACACTTTTTATTCAAAGTTCCAAAATCGTGCAAATACGACAAATCTCGTAAAAGCGGAAACGACACAGTAATAAATATTATTACTTTAGCATCATTCTCGTCAGCGAAATGATCATGATCGAAGGATCTCTTCTGCCTCTCTTGTGTTTGCATTTAGATTAAAGTGGTCTCACGTCGTCGTGTGAAAGTCGTTTTTGCTGGCTGTCAGTTGTCAGGTTTATTCTTAGTTATTTGTTTAGCCATTCTCTCTCAACGAACTTCTCCTTCGTGTATCATCATTTTGTTAGCTGACTCGTCTTGCATTCAATTTACTTGTGTCCAATAATTCTTTCTTTAAGCTTTGCTGTGATGTCTTATGGCTGTTTAAGTGTTTTATAGTGTATTTAGGCAAGGGAAGAAAAACGTTTTGAAAAATTATCATGATTTATTTTCATCCACAAAGGATTACAGACAACCCTGGTTTTTGCACAGAAGTACACTCAAGAGCCATGGGCTGTGTTTATTTTGCAGAAAGATACTTACTTTGTAATCGTAAAACTTGCCAAAAAGAGGGGTTTTGAGTTGACTCAAAGCGACACAAATATACATTTTGGTAAATTTTAAGTACTTTTTATTCTGAAAAACTTGTATCAATGTCGAAAAACTGAGAAAAGCAGAAGCGAGGCTCAGTCATTTATCTATTGGTGGGCTCAATTCACACGGACAGAATTTGTTGATTTTGGAAGTGTCACAAAAATATAAATAATCTCAATGATGCGCTCGTCAACTCATTCTGATGGAGTAAAAAATAATAAATGAAATGAAAACCAAAGACGACGTAAGAAACAAGGCTAGAAAGTACCTCGAATGTTATTGTATTACACCCCTTGGGTCCTATAAGAAACATTGATTCGGGTGATATCAAAGTTGAAACGGGAAGACAATATTTTATTTATTTGCTTCGAATCCAGGCTGGCAACATGTATACACTTATACCATATTTTTTTTAGTTATTCCGACTTTCTTGACATATTTTTTGTTGAAAATTTCTCCTTTTCTCAAAAATCATCGTCAATTACTTCTTTTTTTATCGGAACTGAAACAAGCCTGAAGTTCCCAGCTTGCATGTTAATGTAAATATAACGATTTCATCAAATAAAAATCCCTGCCATGAAGTGATTTTTTGAATTGGAAGATCGGAAGTGTTTGACAAAATAATCTCTTCTACAGTGCATATATTTTGATTAATATTACAGATAGTATTTGGGAGACTAGATTGAAAGTAAAAAGTTCCTTAATTCATTGATGTAACTTTATATTTTTCGGCTGTGACTAAATAAAATTGTAGTAGAAGGAAATTGGTGAGAACATTATTATTATTATTATTGAAAATATCTAAGGTACATTTTTTGGCGAGGAATAAAAAATAATAAACTTAACTTCACCGGAAAGAACGATGAATCAGCAAGACTTTATTCGAAGTTATAAAAAATTTTTTAAACCTAAATGAGTGCATTTTTAATCCAAGTTTACGCATCAGATATAGTAAGCACAATCAGGCAATAGAGAAAATAATTTTTACTCACGTACGCCAGAAAGTAGTAAGCAAATGTAATTATTACGACAAGGCATGCATAAGGTCAATTTAAAATTGAACTTGAAACCCGCAAACTAAGTGGACATATTTAATGTTCACATCATCATAATCCTAGTAGTATCATGCATTGCATGATGCAACCCTTTTTATCTCTTGATCTGGCAGGCCGATCATCAAAATGCAACAGCAGCAACACCATATCACCACCATTACCTCAAAGTCACATGCGGAATGCATGCTTGCATGCTTGCGTTTGTTGTATGAACGTGTGACACGAGATGACGAATGAGTTTCAGTTTCTCTCATTTTCTCAGCAAGAAAAAGGCACAACAACAACAAAGTAGTAACTTTTTCAATTCATTTCTTGTGGTATTACACTCTCCTTAGAAAGTACGCATTCTAAAGTGCGAGCTGCTTTGAATTTGCGTGCCATGCTGTTGGTTTTAGAGTATCCATTTTTGTTTTTTAAGAGAAAATAATTTAATCTAGTCACAATCAGCTTAAATCTCTATATTATGAAGTATGCGGCATGCTGATTTGTGTACATGTAGAAAGTGACCGTCGGGCTGACCGACTGCTTTCTTTCACTAAAAGCAACACCTACGTAAAAGTTTTGTACCATATTAAAAACTTTTTCCACTTCCACCGTGTCGCGGTCTACCCCAAAAAGTGAAAGCAAATTGAATATAATATTAGTTACAATATATACACATGCTCTGAAACTCGACTGTTGAAATTGCAGCAAACCCCGAAAGAGCTTTACAATCATCACGACATATTATATCTTGTTTCCTTATCACGGATATGATATGGATAGGACTTGTTCAAAGGATCTTGAGTACGATTCAAGAAACAAGTAAATTGCTAAATTTCAAGTGTCTCATTTGATTTAGTTCAGACGTAAAATATTGCCAATTAAATTTAATATTTTTCCAACGGAGCCATAATGAAATCGTTAGGTTCACTTTGGTTTGGTGGTTCGAAAGTAAGAAAAATAATCATGTATCGGATACTACGGAAGTCAGCGATTTCATCTACGTTTTATGTACCGATTTGATAGCTCAACTTGATGATTGCTCATTTTGCAGTATATGACAAATCTTAAGTTACTGCACTGAATTAATTAATATATAACTGTTGCAAGTAGGAAGCCAAACTCAATTGGTGGCTGTCATGTGCGTTTTTATTTTCTATTGATACTTATAATAGGCCTGGTGTACACGATAAGCATTCAGTCACACATGCCACACACTGTTGGCGCAACATTCTTGCCACACACACTTGATTGTATTTCTTGTCGCTCTTGATATTGATGAGGTTGTGAGCATTTATTGCTTTTCAGATTTTGCTGCTTTTTAGCAGCAGTTGACTTTTAGACGCGGCCGACAAGTTTTCTACTCCCTACTTGTATCATTTCTTTTATAACGTTACATGGTAAAAAGAAATGATGGTAAACTAAAGTAACTGAAGATGGAAATAGAGCACTGCACATACTGAACTGAAATAATACTTGCGACTTGGCTTGACAAGTTGAACTTCTGGTGAAATGTTTTTTCCGTACGAAGATTATTATTATTATTACAACCATGTTGATATTACGCTTTTTACAAACTGCACACACGCAACTCACTCTGTATTTAAAAATGTGATCGACTCCGGATGAATGCTTGAGTCTGAATTAGTAATTCAGTAATGCATTGTGGGTGCATTGTACTTCTTGCCCTTAAATATATTATGCGCACTCGAGATTTTTCCGATGGTGGGCCATCATCATCACTTCATTCCCATCAACATCATCGCGAGAATGATCATCATTGATGTTTTCTTCAAACGAAAAAATCCGCTTTTTATTTATTAGATTGGTTGACGGAATTCTTATATTTTATGAAAGAGAAAAAATTGAGCAGGGCAATTCATGAAGACTGACATGTTGGAATGCGACTGAGCTGACTTTTTACTTGATCATTGACGATCGTCTCGTTTACTATATCAAATAGCTATGAAAAGTATTCCAATTCCACACCTATTTACACAACGTGCACGTATTGGTAAGAATTGTGCATCAAAAATCAAGATGATTCCACAATGAAAGAATTTTGATAAGGAAAAGAAAGAAGTAGTGGCAAAAATAGTTTTTACATTTGTTTTCCCAGTTGTATCGAACAGTAGACAGAGGAAAAGAATAAATGTTAGTTGCTGCCTCTTTGCATATTGTTGCTGTTGGTGGTTCGTTGTTCACAGCTTATTACAATTCTCATTCCCATTTGGCACGTTTCCTTATGCGATGGAAATATAAATAAAATAACTGCTGTACACAAAAAATGATGGTTCAAAAAACGGTGCATGATGGCATGCTAGAGTATTGCCATTATTGTTATTGACGTGTTCGATCAACGGCGGCGTTCGATCCACGCTTTTTGGCAGTCATTGCACATGCAAATGCAAGATAATCAGTTGAGTGATATCTTATATCTTATAAACACAGCATAGCAAAGACTTTTTTCTTTCGCTTCAGTTTGTGTGTGCGCGCTGTGCGTTGCCACTTGCCAGTGCTTTATTGTCTTATCATCATGATTTCAAATGGAAATAAAAATCGTCCGGCTCTGTCTCTGTCAGCGTTTCAATTCAGAACGTTGCTAGCAGAGACTACTGATTGGATTTATATTGCATGTCACTGCTACGACCGATCTATCTTCCACAACTTGACTTCCATCTTCTTTACTTCTTTATTTCAATCTATATCGTCCTTTAGTTAACTCGCATCAGTCCTATCAAAGCTTCCTCTGGCGCATTCCTTGATGATGATAAAAATATAATACAAATGCCTGACGCTGCCACATTTTAAACATTTATTCAGATTGGCAAAAATGAGAATGAGAAAAGAAAGACGGGTTAAGAGCTTGAGAAACTGAAACTAAGGCTGCATATGAGCAATACGTGTAAAACTTTTTCTCTTGCCTTTAAAATGTCAATAAAATGCGACTTTGACTTTTCTTGAGAAGATCTCCATTCATTCAGAATTATTTATTCATTTCATTTCTCATCTCTTTCAGCTATACTAGCTTTTCCCCTCTGATGAATATTTGCTTGAATTATTTAATCTGACATCAGTTGAGTTGGTAAGGAAAAGGCAGAAGTCGAAGAGGTTGGAAAGCGACAATCCCACAATGCTTCAATAAAAACATACCTTTTTCAATGAATGCGATTTTTCATGTGAAATGAAAATAATCAAGTAGTCAGTACTTGCGAGTATTGAGAAAGGAAATGCAACTGAATCTACATTTTACAATAATAATTATCACATGACCAGCGCCATTCGTGGGGTGGAGGCAGCAGGTCTGACCCTCGTGAATGAGCTCCTCTAAATCTGAAAACTATACTTAGAAACGCACATGTAGTTTGTAGTTCATTTAAAAGAACGAGGGGAAATATTACGTAAAAATGTGTTCAATTCCTTGGGATTTTATGGAGAAAGAATAAGCTGTATTCCCTAAGTTCGGCTTTAGCCAAAAAAGGCACATTTATGGAGTGTTTTCAGTACTTGCGAGTATTGAGAAAGGAAATGCAACTGAATCTACATTTTACAATAATAATTATCACATGACCAGCGCCATTCGTGGGGTGGAGGCAGCAGGGCTGACCCTCGTGAGTGAATGAGCTCCTCTGAATCTGAAACCTGTACTTAGAAACGCACATGTAGTTTATAGTTCATTTAAAAGAACGAGGGGAAATATTACGTAAAAATGTGTTCAATTCCTTGGGATTTTATGGAGAAAGAATAAGCTGTATTCCCTAAGTTCGGCTTTAGACAAAAAAGGCACATTTATGGAGTGTTTATTGTATATGAATTAATCCCATGATTATCCTAATGTGCCGAGCTAACGTATTTTTTCATACATGCCTCTCCCATTGCCACCAATGTGGTCTCTGCCACCACCACCAAACACCACATACATTATCATCATAGCACTTATAGCGCTGAGAAGCAGTAAACCGTAGGGATGACTGGGAATGAAAAGGAAAGCCTTTTTAAAGAAAAATGCCGTAAAGTGATTATGATTGCCATCATTTTGATGATTTTTCTGGTTCAGATAAAAATATGAGGCTCCAGTGAATATAACCAGTGTGAAATGTAAACCAACATTTTAAGTGATAAAATATTCTTACATTAGAGAGCTTGTAAATAGAAACATGCATACAACCACTTTTAGTGGGTTAGGTTAATGTGTGAAAGCTGGAAGCACACTGCATTCATGCTTTGTAATTCATCTTGGAATGCTCTTCGTCCGGAAAGCAGCAGATGGACACAAATGGTGAAGGAGGATCGATGATGATTGTCGAACGGTTGGTTTAGGACACCCTCATTATTATCATGATTCTCTTTTTAGTGATTACAAATTGCATCTTCATCAATGAGAAAAACACGTACGATTGCATTTTGTGTACTGATAATAATAATAATAATACAGACAAGTAATGCATTTATGTACTGGTACTCATACAAAAATTGAATGAGTGGCTCTGTTTTGAAATTGTTTTTACATTGCTTAGCGTCATGTACGACGCGTTACGCGATAGGAACTGGAGTCTTTATCGTTCATGTTCTGTATTGATGACGATAATGACGCTGTTAATGGCTTCATGACTGGTCATTGCACAGCTACAGTGTAGTGGCCACATTTTAATGGAAAATATCTTGAGAGGCTTTTGTGATTGCAATTTTCAAATCAAAATTTGTAATGGCAATAAAAAGTTAATAAAACACATAAAACTGAAGAAAAAACTGAAGATCTTTTCTTCGTAAAGTAGAAGTCTTTTCACAGAAGAAAGTGATTCAAGTTTAGATGTTCATTATATAATGAATAATTGATATGGTACCTATAAGATGCTCGTTGGTGGTGTCCAATGTAATTATCTCTTTCTTACTGTGCAAACAAATACCAGAAATTAGAGAAATACGTAGAGATGAATGTTGCGAAAGGACGATAACAAGACAACCGCTTCTTCATTTTCTCCCGGTTTATTTATTACGCCTCGTAAATCAAGCTACTTATTTCAGTTTTGCAATAAGAAAAAACTCCAGATCTTTTCTTCATAAAGTAGAAGTCTTTTCACAGAAGAAAGTGATTCAAGTTTAGATGTTCATTATATAATGAATAATTGATATGGTACCTATAAGATGCTCGTTGGTGGTGCCCAATGTAATTATCTCTTTCTTACTGTGCAAACAAATACAAAAAATTAGAGAAATACGCTGAGAGGAATGTTGCGAAAGGACGATAACAAGACAACCGCTTCTTCATTTTCTCCCGGTTTATTTATTACGCCTCGTAAATCAAGCTACTTATTTCAGTTTTGCAAAAATTATCTTAATGTTTTTGATTTCATGAAAATAAGCCATACAACCACACAACGACATTCCTTACAAAATGTGTTTTCTAGTGCTGGCATCCCTTACCCAATTACAAGCATCTTCGATCTTCCTCTCCTTTCCACATTTCTCTGGTCACCGATTCTACCTGCGAATGGCTTGGTATAAATTAGGATGATGAACCACACAAGCATCACTTTTTATCCAAACAATAGAGGACAGACGGGTACTTGATGTGCCACTCTGATAATTTGTAGGACTTTCAGGCGCCGAGCACATATTAATGCGCACACTTGAGTTACTTCTGTGGTCTGGTCATGCTCATTCTTTATACCATTTCGTGTTTTATTATCCCAATTTTTCAGTAGTTCCAGAAACCAGTGTGTTTTCTGTTGTGTATGGAGCGGTCGACAAGAAACCAAATGGAAATGAATGCATTCCTGCTACTTGTTCTTGTTCAATCTTTTTTTGCCGAGGATGATCAGGAGTAAAATGATGATGATGACTATGATTTTTCTTTCTTCATTGGCTCCAGGCAACATTGTCACGATTTCTCAGTGAGCTGAGTCAAGTCAAACCTGAG
>VYYJ01002922.1:0-18775 GCA_021029165.1 Cyphoderus albinus | reverse complement strand
ATTGCACTTGTTGAGGGTTGTGCGTCTGTGGAAGAGGATCCAGACGTTGACGAGGACTTCGAAGGGGAGCTTTTCAACGATTTTCTCAGTGGTCCCAAGAAGTTCATCATGATCAAAAGGATTATTTTTTAGAGTTATCACAATCACAACCACTTTTAATTGGAGTAATTCAATTAACCATCAAAATGAAACTGGTACCATCACTTTCACTTTGTCCGTGCTACAAATGAAGAATTGGACTGCACACACTTTCATTTGTCAGAGTATGAATGATTTCGTGGCTTGAATGAGACCACTGTGTGTCACTCATGTTCTTCCAACTGTCGCCGAAATCGTGTCGTGCTCCACACGATCCAATAATTCGGTTCACAATCCCAGAATCCAGAATGCTGTCACATTATCCAAAATATGACTGCCCTTCTGTCCCTCTTCTCTTTTTCCTTTGTCTGCTTTCACTTTTCTCTTCACTTTCACTTTATTCGCTTCCATGATTCTGTCCTCTTCACTTTGTAACTTTTCTCTTGCTCTCTTTCACCAAATATAGTGTGAGCCACAGTGATATCAAAGGATAATTGAAAACCATAAAATGAATTTCACTTTCACCAGTGTGTGCGTGCTCTGTGCTCTTCACATGACCAGGCACGTTCTCACTTAATTATCACATTACTCCATCACTTCACTTTCACTTTGTTCCTCTTTCTATTAAAATTGTCCCACTGTTCAGGTTCAACTCACTCAAGCTCATTCAAAAATGTTGGTTACAAAACACAGCAGAAGAGCGGCAAGAGGAACGAGAACGAAAACGAAGTTTTCAGGGCCACTTCCTCTGCCCAACTGGTGAGAGTTTGGCTTTCTCCAAATGATAAAATATGTAAGTACTCAGTCACGCTAATAGAAAATGAAATGATGATGAGGTTCGTTCGTGTGTTGGTGACGCTGGGAAAAACGATACTTAACTTTCTCCGCCGTTTTCACCTAGTATAAAGAAGAAGTGAAAGTGAGGAGTTTTATCTCCTCAGACTGAAATAAATTTGAGTATCAGCATCGACCGATTTCTAATAAAGTCCCATTTCCAGACTTGCCTCTTCGCCTTCTCCAGCAAGCCGTGTGACTCCTCTCCTGGCGTGCAACTCCTTTTTTCCTCCTATCTTTTTTCCTCTTCCTCTTTCCGCTCAGGCACCGAAGCAGCCACTGACTGAGAGAGCCACACCATGCAACAGCAGCAGCCTGTTGTGCTATTCTTTGCGAACTCTTCCAACTATTCTCTGTGTTACCTTTCCTGTACACATGTACCTTATTAGCATAGCAGCTCCTAATAAAAATAAATGCACTTGTTGATAGTCTCAGTGCAGATTTGTAAGAAAAAAATGGAGACACTCACGTTCCATAGAATAATATTGCATACAACAAAACAACGTCACCACAAGAGATTCAAGTTCAGAAGAAAATTGTGATATTAGAGCGTTACCACACACGGCTTTCTCCTGTTGTTGAGTTTTATTTAGCTTTCACTTTTTGTTGTTGAAGAAAACAAAAAATCAAGTCCAATACAAATACATTATGTATGTATTTACAAGTGAAAGCAGAAGCAGACGTTTTCCATCAACATCAACATTCAAGGGAATTTTGAGATTCTCTTTCTCCAGTTGTTTTTACCTTTTAGACTTTCTTCGTCATAGCTCTTGCTCGTTGTTTTTCCTTCCGCTGTCTCTTTTGTGTACATTTGGTGTATTTCGCTTCACGAGACAATTATAATGGTGATGAGTGATGGGATGATAAAGAAGCGCAGCATCTTTCTCTGTCTCCGTCAGTCACATCAGAGAAGGAAAGTAATGTGATGGCCACCACTTTTCCGTGCACTTTCACTCACTCACTTACTTGCTGGTTCGTAAGCAAAGCAAACAGTGGAGTGAGTGAAAGTAAAGTAAACGGCTCATGTGTGAGTCATATTTTTTCTTCAAGGAGAAAAATAAGCAGCCCTTTGGAGATTGTACAACAAGAAAATACTTTTCTGTGTGAGACTTTTTCCTGGGAAAAATACCAGCATCTCGTCCGCATTTTTATACAAAAAAATGGTGAAGCTCTTGTCAAATCACTTTTAATGGGAAATGGAACACTTGAAGAAAAAAGCTGATGCGCTGGATATAAATAAAATGGCTCTCTTCAATCTATGATCTGACGGTCTTTGTTATATGCTGGGAGGATTTTTAAATGACTCTCGTCTGGTCATGTTACCTTAATGCACACACTGTAAACAGGCGAGTAATTTAACTGCTAAGCTTGGAAGTGAAAGCAGCTGTGGCAAAAAGAGGATAAAAAATTGTTCCTCTTTTGTCTCGTCCTTCACTTTCACTCTTACTTGCTGCTGCTGGGGATGGCGGTCAATGACGACATGACATGACACTTTGACAATTTCACGTCACAATGCCACTCGGCGTCCAAAAATAAAAGGAACATCATTTGTATCGCATTAAGAAAATGTGTTTTCTACATTATTTGAAAGTCAGGAAGAGGAAGCTGTGAGCAAACATGGAGTGATGTGATAGATCACTTATCATTCTAGTTGGAATGATACTATTTTCAGATCCTGCATCATTCCTTCACGGAAAAAATGCTTATCGTCACGATGTTAATTTTGATAAGTGCCGTCCTTTCCCTGTGCTTTTCCTTGATGCCATTCCACTTGAAGACAGTTTCATCATACTAAAATGATTTTCATTTCCTAGAAACCTTCACTCTCACATATTTTTGCATCCGAATGAAAGTGAAAATCATTGTGTAATATGGAATAAGAATCTCCGAACAGATAAGATAAAAAACAACTTCGAGATGCAATTCCTTTAAGATTTCGAGTCCGATTTCATTCCATTTCGTTTCAACCCGCATGATTTTCGCATCTCGAATGTCTTCCGGTAGTCTTTCGTTTTGAAGGATCGTTCATTTCATGTACACGTAACGCTCCTGCTATGAAATTAATGACGTGCATCTTCTCTCGTAATCTTCCAATTCAATCTGATAATCCCATCTGGATCTGGTTTCCAAACGTGTGGGAAAGGAGATTCTTCTTTAAAAAATAAAATACCTTTCGTTCACTTCAGAGCACCGTGAAATGAAGAAAGCAGGCTTCCACTTTCTTCTCGGGTTCCGCCTTCTTTTTTGATTGCTCAACAAACCAAAACTTATTATTATTATTGTTATCATCATCATTATCTTATCACCGTCATTGTCATACTCCACTACTCCACGCCAAGCTATTAAGTGCGTATTGTTCTTTCACTTTCATGCCACTTTCACAATCTTTGTTTGCTTTGCGTCTTTCCTTTCTCTTTTGTTGTTCTTCTTTTACCCTACCTTTGGAAAGTGGTTTTTATGTGCCACCTCATTATCATTATCATTTTTATTGCTATTCTTATCACTGTCAGTCAGTTGACGTCGAGCTTCGTTTCTTTCTTCTTCATTCCACGTTCACTGTCACTTGCATCGCAGAGATTCTTTTGCTTTCACTTCCAGTACATTTTTACACTTCAGTACGTAGAATAAAGGAGAAAAGTGCACTGTGTACTACCATACCATCACCTCTACTGACTAAACTACAAATAACTACTCTAATGTTAGCTCCCGGTTCAATAACAAACTCCTTTCTTTTTATAGGTTTCTCTCTTTATTATTTCCTATCTGCCCCATCCATCGTGAAAATTTAATACAGTATCGTTTTTAATATTGGGCATGGCATATCATACAGGTAAAGAGGCGGAGGAAGCCAAAAAAGAAGGAAATCGATACCCATCCGAAAGAAAATATTTTCATAGTCATCACTTGAAAAGTAAAAGAATTAATAATTTAGCAGGTAGAGTAATGCTTACGTATATTTATTTGCTCTCGTATTTATTAACTCCTATAAATATTTGTTGCAAATATATTGTTAATGTTAAGTTCTTTTGAAGCGAATAAGTAACTTTTAGCTCCAGTTCAGTGGGAAAAGAAACATTTGGGGGCAGCAAAAAAAATTCAACAAGTGGGCTAGTGGCTATGTACTACTTATGTTAATACATGAGTTGTAGCTTTACATAACGCACAAACAAACTCATCACCGCTAGCTAACAATTCCCTTTGCTCGACTGGCTCACAGTGGCAAAAATGGAAGAGCTTGGAACAAGTTTTCGTTTTGTGGGTCGCTGAACGAAAACTCGGTGAAATGGTGGAACTTCCACCGTGGAAGGAAGGGAAAGTGGTGCTCGCTTGGGGCAATTTAAATATTAGATTATGAAGGAAGTAGCGAGTAGGTAACTAAATAGTTTCGAGTGGAGTGTGCATCTGGAACAGATAAGCTTCTTTATCATCATTGTAGTATCACTGTGATAATGCTGCTGAATAATTGCATGTCAGTTTGTTTTTCAGTGTCTCCTGCTCCACTTAAGAGGCTCAATCCTAATCACATGAACATGGTTAAAAATACATCTGCGGGTCATCATAACTTCGTACTGCACCAGAGTACCACACTCATAAATACATACACAGCCTGTCTGAAAGACATTCACTATTAAAATATTTTCCTAATAAACTTGACCCTAATTTTCGATGCCTATCCTTCACATCTTAAATGTCCGATTAAATAGTTGCGCAATTAACATGGGCAGGATACCCCTAATTTTAAAGCATCCCAAATCGGGCCCTTTTTGTGCGGGTCTATCCAAATGCCCAATTACCTGGTACACAGTTAACAATACACCGACTAAAGTAATTTCAGTCGGGTTTCAGACAGAGACCAGATCAGTCACGCGTTGAGTTTACTTCTGCAAAGCTTCCACTTCAGTTCTTGTCTTGCCGTAATACCTCAGTAGCACCTCGCGCGGGTCTGACCGACGAATTGACTAGCAGGCAGATGACATGACGCCCTTGCAACGATTGGCGTCAATACAATGGGGATGATAGGACCTTAGCCAATGCATGAGTTATTTCATACTGTGCGAATGTTGGCGTCACGGACAAGAAACTTTGTGGAATGCAATGCACAATGCACATGAAACCCAGAGGGCTCTTGTTTTAGTGAAAGTAATTTTTCACAAAAGTGGGAAACAGATGCTTCATTCCACTACAAAACTTGAGTTAGTGAATGAGTGAGTGACGCATGGAAAGTTTTCAAGAATATCCGACCTTGGCTTGTCGAAACGGCAAAATTGTGGTGGTAGCGGGGCGAACCCAACCCATGCAATAATAGACATTAATTCGTCTTAACTTAACCCGTGGGTTTCAAGTTGAAACTTTCAACCATACAATAGTGTAGTAAATGGCAGAGTAATGAATTTATTCTTATGAAGATAAGCAAAGGAGATTGGAAGTACGTAAAGGAAAAAAGATGATGGTAATGATGGAGATGGCCGGAGAAACGGAAAACGCTGAAAGTATAAAAAGAATGGAGTCCATTTCAATTAAAATCCTTCCCTTTTCAAAACGAACATGTTATTGCAAGTACGTAAAGGAAAAAAAGATGATGGTAATGATGGAGATGGCCGGAGAAACGGAAAACGCTGAAAGTATAAAAAGAATGGAGTCCATTTCAATTAAAATCCTTCCCTTTTCAAAACGAACATGTTCAACTGCCTGAAATTCATTTTATTTTCCATTTGCCAAGATACTCAGAAAATGAAAATCGAGCTTTGTGAAACTTAACTAATCATCGTCATCATCATGTACAAAGGCAATGAAAAGAAAATGAATAGGCTTGTATAATGCATTGTATTTTGCCGAAATAAAATGTTTCTGCGAAATTGTTCTCAAATGCTGGTAATAGCATCAAAGAGACTTTTAAAACGTTCTCTTTCTTTTCTTCCCTTCTTGCTGGAAATAAATCAACGAATGAATAAGTAAATGGACAGGAACGACTCTTTCTCTTATCACATAACAAAATATTCTATAAAATCAGCAGTTGACTAAAAAACCGAGTGCGTTGAGTGTAAGCATAATAATGAAAAGGTAAAAGAATTCATCATCAATCGTCATCCACATCATGAAAGCATCATCAAATTTTGCTAAAAAATATCTAAACTAACTAAAATAAACTTTTTTCTTTGTCTTTTCCTTCCTCTTCTAAATGTATCCATTTCCTTGTTCAACTACTCGAGTCAAAAGAAATTGACTCAACTCTTGACAAAGAGAAAGCACAAGGAATTTTTTCTTTGTCAAGGAACTTTGTCAAGAAGATTGAACAAGTCTTAGAAAAAAATGGAGCAAGGGCAGTGGTCCCAACAAGTCTTCATTAATTTCTCGATCAGGTTTCCACTTTGACAAAATATTTTATTTCGCAGATGAAAACGAAAGTGAGGTAAAGGGGGACTTTGAATCAATGACGTGCTTTCTCCTTGCTTTCCCTTATTTCCTTTGAAACTTTTTCTCAAGCGAACTAAATTTATATATCTGTATGTGTAAATATATTCCATTCACATTCAGATTATTTGTGTGTAACTTTTTTCAAGTTAACATAACATAATTATCATCACTCATTATATTATCGTCCTTTCAACAACTTTCTCTACAAAGTGAAGTGAAACGAGCTAAAAGAGGTCTGTTCATTCTCATTATCTGCACTTTTTAGAAAGGGTATTCCAGATAAAGGGAAAAAGAGAAAATCTCAAGTAACCTCAAACTGAAAATAAAGCTTCAGCATATCTATAATGTACATTAATAGCGTTTCACTGCTTTTATAATAAAAACCACGGAAGGAAACAGACCAGAAACGCATGTGGTCATACATAATATAAATACATACGTATTACATAAATGTAACATTATTTAGAGCGTGTCTTGTCGTTGTGTCCACACTTAAAACAGCATCACGTGCACTTTTCGCTCGACGACTAATGAAGTCAGAGCAGTGGTAAAAGTGTGACTGTAGTCAAATAATGAGTTTTACAGGGACCAGCAAGCTGAGGTTGAACTGAACTGTGGCCGAAGCCGCACATCACATCAACCTAACTGCATCATTTTCCTCCCCAGCCCGTTTCTTAGCTGAAGGAAAAGTGCGAACTCATCGCCTACCCATCCACTTCCTTCCTTCCTTAATAAATAAACATTCAATCGTGTTAATAATGTGCCAGCCATGCCATGTGGCTTTCACTTAAGGCAAATCACTATAAACCTTTCTTGCTTCCACATCCACCCCGACTCATATTGGGAAGCGTGAACCCACCAATGCGTTTTTCTTGGAAAGAGCCAGGAGCAGGAAGGAACCAAGACTTGGCTGTTTGCCAAGTCAGCAGCACCACAACGACCACCTCATAGTTTTCTCTATTCCTGGAAACCCAGCGAAGCACAAAAATGCACGTTGCGAACTACTTGTTTGAGCCTTCTTGCTTGAAAGAAAAGAAATGAAAGAACGAATGAACAAATGAATGAATGAAACAACTCGATCGAACAAACCTTACAAAAAAAATCTTTTCAAACTCAACTCTCACACACAAAATTATTGTATCACGAGATAATTTTCTGTAACGTTCGTGCTTTTTGTCTATTTTTAGTTAAGTATAGCAGTACAGTACAAAATAAGTCTGGTAAATCTGTTTCTGGTCCATTCCATCTTTACTATCAGGAAACTGCATGCTTTCCCTTTCTTCAGAAAATGGGACCAGCGTGTTAAGTTTTTACGGAATAACGGCCACAGTGTCAGTTAAAGTAGATAATATGTACATGGCGTAGAAAATATTGAAAAAAAATAGGATTAGAAGGAAGAATTGGATAATAAAAAGTGAGCTAGAGCTACAAGTATAATCATATTACATTACGTGATCCACTCGCGGCTGCGGTTACTACAATGTGGCAGTGATGGTAATGGCAACCTGTGATCACGCTGGTAATTCCCAGAACAGGATGACGCTTCCTTCCACTAGCTACATATTGCCGTCGCCGAGAGAAAGCGGAGAGAATCTGCTTTCTCCATTTGAGAGAAAGATGAATTCCGTCTCGCACTTGGGTCGCTTGGCGAAAATGATAAAAGCGGGTTTTATTTTGGAACGGCTCTGCTTCCTACGATTTTCGTTGTTTCCTTTTGTTGTGTTTGTTGTATGTGTAAATATTTTAATGCGTCAAATCCTGTCGTGCCATAATAGGAAACTGTGTTAGGCAAATAAATGCGATTATGCTGGTTGATGCGATGCTGCTACATTTTATGTATGCTTTCAAATAATAATGGCAATAAAATTTTGTTTGCTTTTGTCATAGTCTACTAACATCCGCTTACAAAAGTGCATCAAAAGAATGGCTCGCGGATTTGCTTTGGGTTTTGTGCGTGTGGGAAGAAACAGGAGGGAAACGGGATTTTTTTATAAGGGATTTTATTTCCCTGTGAACGATCGAATTTGGAGAGGAAGCGAGAATCAGGCAATGGACTCGATTGGCTTGCTCGCTGGGGAATATTGGCTTTATTCAGAATGACTGAATGAATTTGCTAAGCTGATTACAGAAAGAGGCAGGGCTAAACAACAGGATCGAAAAACGACCTTGAAAAATTGTCGTCGACTTGTTTTGTTACATGCATGCATCAAAAGCTCAAACACTCTGATTTTTCAAATCCTTTCTCTCTCTAATCGCCGGATTTTCACTTGCCTGCTTGCTTTCACTTCCCACTTCCATTTTCCACTTCTTCAGACACCGTGATCATGGGTTTTCTCCTCAAGGACTTCATTCAACCAGACCAGACAAGACGTACCCAACCGCAATTACCAGTTTACTCGAAGAAAAATGCAAATGAAAGTGTCTTGTCTAGGTCTTCGTAACGTATGAATCTATTCACTGCCACTCAGTGAAAGGCGACAGTGGAAGTGTTTCGGATTGCATAAAGCGATTGAAAAAATTCAGGGAATGTAGCAAAAATGAGAGTCGCATTTTTCTATCAACATGAGGCTTCTACAATATACTTAAAGTGTAATAGGATAAAGGTGATGGGAAAATGGCGAAAGGCATCTGAGTAAGTAGACAGATGTTTCATTTTTGGAAAAAGGATTTCCAGTCTTTTGAAATTCTACAAGGTAGGACCGTAATATTATGATTATGATGATGAAATGACTTTATGGTATCACATTATTTAAACTTTTGTGTATGATATGCTCATACATTTCTCCTTTGGATGAAAAGAAAAGACGCCGGGACAAATTGAAGTTACTAAGATAATACATCTGCCCTTTAATTTATTCACTTCACATTCACATCACTCACTTCCAAGACTTCATGCACTAAAAATTACATTTCGTAAGTTCATGTTAAGAAGACTAATGCTATCTTAGAATGTAATGTTGCTCAACAAATACAGAGCCTAAAGAAACTGACATTTACCTTATCTAAATACTTTGTTTTTCATATTGAAATGACGCGAAGTGACGAGTTTATGCAGAAACTCGACCTTCACAAACAAAGTCACAAACAAAGCAACATTATTAATAAGAGGAATGAGACAGAATTTTTTTTGAAGATGAAGATGAAGAAAATTACTTTGAGTTTGACACATGAAAAGCGTAGCGAACAATGCAGCTGAATAATTAATGACAATAACACATTTTTACAATTACAACACACACATCTCACAACATCGAACACTTACGTAATTTTTCTACCCCAGAGACAGGACAAAAAGACGAAAACACTGGTAAATAATGAGGTAAGTGAAAGTGATAGATAAGTACAGACACAGACATTGTTGACTAACACGACATCAAATGACATTTAGAAGGACGAGAAGAAGAAATTTTCATTTCCATTATCACATCACATTGATTCTACATTCTACTATTACACAAACAAGAATCAGATTATTTTTTTTACTTTTGACATTGTATCACATCACACTGATTTGACAAAAAACATTGACATTGACACTGACACTGACTGACACAGGTATAAATGACTTGACACTGACATTGATTGAATTTAAGTTAAGGATAGGAAGCTTTTGCTAAGATAAGACAAGAGACGATACGACACCTAAAGCGAACCTTGTTTGTTGTTAGTAGGACACACAAAGGACAAGATTAATTGTTTCGACATAGATGAAACACCGACAAAGACAGACTTGGTTATTGCACGCACATAAACATTGACAGACAATGAGAGACAGAGTTAAAGAGAAAATTAGCGTTTGCTTGTAAAGATCATTTCGCACACATTCAACAATACACCAGAAGAAAGCAATTGTAATTGAATAAGTTTATGTAATTATTTGTAATAGTTAGTTAATTTAGTCAGTAATTTTAAGAAATGTGATGATGAGCAAGAAAGAGGTCTGAATATTCATAGAGTACTTAGAATTATACAAGAAGCAAGCCAAGAAGACACAATTACCAGTTTAGGAGTGAGATAAGAGAAAGCTGAAAAGAGAAAGTACAGGGAAAAGGGCAAGGAATGAAGAGAAAGAGACTTTAATTGAGAAAGAAATAATTTAAATTGATATTGAGATTTAATTGAGATATTTTGATAAGACTTGAGCTGTAGCAAGAAGAGAGAGCAGTGAATAGGCCTATGCTACGATTAAGCTAGGAACGAACACACTCAAGAGAATCTCGTCAACTGACTGAAAGTTAAAAATTAATTAATTACAATTACACTAGTCATACAATATAGTAATAATAAGGCGAATCGAATAATCGAAGAAATTATAGATTAAATACATGTATACATTGGAGCATAAAAATGCCTGCATTAGTTCTAAGTACGAAGTAACTATTCTACTTAACATTCAATTTGTTATCACTTTTAACAAGATTAACAACAATAATTGGTTAATAATTAATATCTAGGTGTTTATTAAGGCTCGGCTACACTGACTTCGCTCATGTGACGGGAAATCATGTAACGAACATGTTAATAACTTGCTTAATGCGAATGATTACGACCAACGAAACAATTTACTAATCGCATACTTAATTTAATTGTATGTAACAGGTCCCATGCCACAATTAACCACTGCGTTTTCGAATTTATAACAACATGAGGACTAAAGACATGACTGATCTGTGAAGTGAAAGTAACAAAAAATGATGAAAAACTTTAAAAAGCTGACATTCATCATTTTAGTAAAATTCTGCCCTGTATAATTAAAATCTATAATCTGCACTTGACAAAGTCTTTTCGTCTTTTACAAAATGTTTTAAATATTATTTTTAAGGTGTAGAACGGTGAGGTGACGTGATTTATTCAAAAACCGTAAACCGTACATAAGATAAGGCTTAGTTAAAACTTTAAATCAAAATCTACAAAAGCTGCAATTTAATTTTGATCAATTATACATAGTTAAAAATACAACACAGAATTTGGAAAAAAATTAATTCCAATTTATATTTAATTTTGTTGTTGTTGATGGAAAGCAACGTAACGAGTGGGTCGCTTGTATTGTGTATAACAAAATGGCTAGATGCAATTATAGTAATTTATAATTAAATTAATTCATGAGTGATTGAAATGAGTTTCCTGATTTTAAAAGTTAGCTTTAAAAATATAATTGAGATTGAGAGAGGAAACGCAAACAATTTTTTTAGCTTCTTCAACTTTACGATTACTTTAATAGTGCAATAAATTACTTAAGATAATAATTAATTGTGTTAATAATTATGAAATTTACGCGTTTTCCTTTTTCCCATCTCATTCACTCAGCAGAATAACTATCACGTAGATTTATGTTAGTTGTTAGTTTTAAATAATGTAGTTGAATGTATTTTAAGTTAAAATAGGCCCGTACGTTATCAATTGAATAGAGATGTTAATTGGTTAATTTCGTTAATTTTAACCTTTCTACCATTTCCAACCAAATTTCCAAAGTTATCTAACGTACACGTACAGTCCGTGGTTTGTAGTTTTTTAAAATAATTATCAGGCTGCTTTGGTGTAACCATTTTTGTATCCTCGCATTTATCTTGCTCGTAACGGAACGAAAACCGAGAAGTTATTTATTACCAATCAATCGCTCTTTTGATTGATCCAAAATCCAAATCTAATCATAATCAAAGGTGTTAGTAAAGTTGAAATTGTTTGTTAGTAGTTTGTATTTTAGTATTATGCATTGTCATCGTCTCTTTTATAAAATCATCGCAAGTGCATTTTTTGCAAACATTTTGCTACTACTTGGGAGAAAGCTACCCTGATACCTATTTAATTATTAAAGGTTTTTCCAAAATACCAATTTTAAATTTTGCTCCATTGTAGAAATTTTTAGTTTTAATTTTCATTCCATACTTTGATTGTAGCTTGCTGATTGATTGATTGAATTTCTGATTGATTTCGATTCACTTTGGTATAATTAATTAATATCTATAAAGGTTAGGTTGTACATTGAATTGATTGTTGAATTTTGCGTTTCTTATTACACTATGCAGTTTAATTTACATTAGGGTTCATATTTTGGCCAATAAGTTTCTTAATGTCCATATTAAGACAGTTTTCCTAAATTACCATTTATTACTTTTTTGGGTCCACTCTGCATTTTTCAATTTCAGGAATATTTTTTAAAGCGAAAAATTATCTAAAAGGTAATTCGATTGTAATTTCATGATTGTTTCATTCCAAATTCATTTCATGATTAGTAGCAAAATACTTCCTCTGATTCGTTTAAAAAGATATTTTTATTTAACTTTTTTTCTTTTCCTTGATTTTTACTAAGTTTTGGATATGAATGAACAATTAGTTTTGGCAATTCGATTAATTCCACTCTGTGAATTGTTTACGATTGATTGTAAAACGTTTCTCTGATTTGATTTGGAGTCTTGATTGTAATAAAAGATTTTTAGCCTCATTTCTCATACCAATGACTTAATTAATTATTAAGGATTATCTGGATTCGTAGACCTTTCATTAAAACATTTTTTATGTGTACTTTCGTGTTTACCTTGTCAATTCTCCTTGAACTGGTCTACCTGAACAAAGTTGTGTTTGTGTAAACTCTTTATTTTTATATTGATAGTGATAGATACTCCCGTTGATAACCTTTTTATAGTATTATTCGTTAAGGTTGACATTGACACATTGAAGATTGGTTAACCGAAGAAATCAACCTAAGATGGGCCACAGTACCGGTTTCAATATAATTATCTTAAATGACCTTAAATATAATTACACATTTTTACTACTTTAATCAGATCATTTTCTAGAATTTTGAGTGACCTACCATTTTGTTTTTGCTAGTATTTAACACATGATGCGCATTTAGACAAGTGAACATTTTCGTTCATTCCAAACTCGATCTATGGAACCTTAACAAGTCGACAACTTCCGCTTCACTAACTTAGCTACTTTAATAGAGGTATAGACACCGGGAAGAGTCAGATTTCCTGAAGCCTATCGTGTTGCTGCGGATAAGGGGAGTCGGAAGCATACCTTTGCATTGTATTCTTGAGAGATAATTTTTTTGTGGGGAAGTGACGTATTCGTTGTTGTAGTCGTGAAATTCGTATGCTCCATTTTCTATTTACCCTCTACTCGCCGAAGAATTTCATGTAGAGAAAGGCGAGAACGATGAAGCCCAGAATTCCAACGACAATCATCATCTACAAAAGCATTTAATTTTTAATTAAAAACCATACTGAAAATTTGAACAGTTAAAATTGAAGAGAATAAATAATATAGATTAATTACCTTCATGTTTTCCAGCCAAAACTTGTTTTTCAGAGCACCAGCCTGTTTCTCAAACATTGAAGCACCCTCTTGCAGCTTTTCTGGAATTCAAATGTTCATTTGCTTTTAACCCTTCCCCAGCTTTTTTAATTACTTGGTGAAAGTGGCAATAAAAGTTTTATTGTGAACATTAACCTGATCGGTAATCCAACTCGGCCAACTTTGAGTCTCTTTCCAGCACCTTTTCCACGTTGTTTCTCATGATATCCACCACCTATTTAAGGAAAAAAAACATTACTTGGTCTTTAGCACTCTTGTATCTTTCTAACCCATAATTATAATTAATTAGTAATTAAATCTTCTTACTTCGTCCACTTGCTTCTGTGAGTGCTTCAACCTCTGCTCAGCGGCGATTTGCTGAGGCGTCCTCTTTCTTGTCTCCGGCAAATCTGGTGGATCTCCCTCCCCTTTCTCCACATCCGGATCGGCACTATCAGAAAACATTTAAATAGTAAATTAACAGTGATTTTAACTGCACTACATTTAACTGTAACTATTGTTGTAACCACACATTTACCTCATGATTTATTGCAGTTCGTACGGACTGTTCACTTCACTTTCTCTTCTCCGAGTCAAGGCTGTTTTGCAATTGAGCTTCAAACAGTTATTTATGGTTTGTACTAGGCCAATTATTTGATTTTTAATATTCTCCACAAATGGGAAATCACAGAGTTGATAAATAGCAAAAATTGATTACTACTGAAATTTGGGACAGGAAGGAAGTTGAGAACTATTTTGGTGTATTTTGGTGGAAAAGAAAAGTGAGTTTTTTCCTTGTCTACTTCAATTTACACACTGAGCAGATGTAAAAAGGCAAAAAAAAATCAATTTGTCACAGGACGTCTTTATTTTCTCTTCTTTTTTTCCTTATGTCGATAAAAAATTGGTTTTGCTACAACATGCAATAGAAGCCTATGCTCAAATTGTTAAGAGCTTCAAATATCAATTGTGCTATTATCGAAGAGAAGTAACGCAGCGTGAAGTGAAAGTTGGCTTGGTTTGGCACACATGCAGGAACGCTTGGAACACTTGGATATAATAACTCTATTAGCGATTTCTATCGTGACTTCACTTCTATCTGCCAATTTCTCTGATTCTGACTGACAGACGAGGACTATTTACAAGTTTAGTATTGCATTAGTACATAGGAGGAGCCTCAGTTTGTTCGTTTCCAGGAAAAAAAGAATGGCAGGCAAAAAAGACCAATCTCTGGAGACATCCACTGGTGATTTTATTATAACTTTTGTAGTAACTAGAAGGAAGACGCTTCTATTATGATTATGGCCGCTATTATTATTATTTTGAGTCTTATCTTGTAATTGTAATGGAGTTTGTAGTCAGTTGAGGAATTGCTGGAGTTTTCTCCTGTCCTCCGACTTTCTCCTCAGCTCAACTCGAATAAAATAATGTTACACACGNTGAGTGAAGCTTAAAAAGGAATTTCCTGTTCTATTCTCTGTGTGCATGCCCACATTACTTAAATAGGTGGCTGTGGCCGTTGCTTGGCTGGCTGAGGAGAAAAGGAGAGAAGCACAAGCAGGTAAGTTGCGTTTTGTGGTGTGACGTGAGGATGGATGGCGAGATGGAAGAAGAGACGGATAATTACCACGCCAGAAGTGAGGGGAGGAACGGACCGAAATGTTCCATTGGAAGTAAGTGGAGCTCAGCTTGTAGTAAAAAGTGCTCAGTCACAAAATCCGGTGATGAAATTCACGACGAGAAGGGAAAGTGAAAAATATGCATTATTTACACGCGTGCCAAGTACATACATCTTATACATTACGATGACCTATCTATCTACATCCGCTCTTTAGTCGCTTTCTCCCATATTAAAAACTCAAGTTTAGATTAGAATGTTATGTACATACGTCATCAAAAAACAAAAAAGTTAAATCCTTCTCGCTTTATCCTTTTTCATCATCCTTGCAAAAATTAGAGAAAGGAAACGCTTTTCTTTCCACATCAGCCCATCCTTCATAAGTAAATGAAAAAATGATCTTTTTTGTGTACGTGCTTGTTTGTGGTATTTAGTTAGAATTCGAATTGAAATGCATATACAAAAGATAAAGGAAACTTTTGGATTTTTTAGCAAATGCACTAGTAGAAACTTAACAAGTGAAATGAAATGATGAGGAAATTACAGTTATAAACATGTGATGTTACACAAGTTGCAAATGTTCCATTTTATTCTACGGAGAGACATAACATAATAAATGGCCAGAGGAATGCCAGCCTGGAGAATTACGAGCCGGTGGAGAATCTACGTACTCGTCCTTTATTGTCTGCTGGAAGTTCACTGGAAGAGCTCGGATGGACTCGGTGTGAGTGAAGAGACTCATGACTCAAGTGAACGTTTCATTTCATCTGCTTTTTCCCTTTTCTCGGGAAAAACGGTGAAATGAAAAGTCAAGTCATGCTCATGGCTTGCCACTTTATTACATTACAACATCGCTCGCTTGTTTTTTTCGCTTTATTAATGGAAGCTGCTTGCCTTGCTGCTGACTGCTGACTTTTAAAAAGTATGGAAATTATGTGAAAAATGTAGTGAAGTAAGTAAGTAGAAAGGGAAAATGCAGTCATGCAAGAAAAAAATGGGTACCTATGATAAGGGGCTTTGCCTCTGGAAAAACGACAAGGGTAAGGAATCGATTTATGTGTCAGAAAAAACAAGAATTGAATCAAATGGATCGATTTTAATGCTCAGGCCTTGAAACAAATTGGAAAAGATGAAGTCTGAAAGGGAATCTGTTTACAGATAAAAAAAGATGAACAGGAAGAATAAATTGGTCAGACAAGACAAGATCGCTTCTGTACAACATAAAAATCAAGTGTTTATTCATTATCCGCCAATCCAGTGGGATGTGAAAGGGTTAGGTGATGGAGAAAGGGAAAATAAAATGACTATGATAAATATGTATGTATGCATGTAATGTTTATGTATATTAGATAAAAATGAGGCTATGCTTTCTTTACTCCATTTTCTGACTGATAAGGCTCAAAATTGTTTTCCAAGTAGCCTAATAAAATTTTCATACTGTAATAATGCTATTTTCGATATTTTCGTAGTTATCGATTAGATTATAATTTAGTATGACACAATGTTCAATCAAATGTGTTTTTGCAAAAAGTGGATATCATGAAAAATTCATAGAAAAATTCCCATTAAGATTTTAATCGTGACATTTAACTTTTCTCTCTGGCATTTTGTATGCAAAATAGAAGAGCTTCATCTTTCAAGCATTTTTATGCCGATGCTTCATTTGGTTGGGCATTAAGATTTAGAAGAGAGGATAAAAAAATTTGGAAGGATGAACATAAGAAAATTCATCGCTTCCGACACGTTCCATCAATTCATCATCTACATAGGATGCGTGTGGCTGGTTGCTGCCATCTTTCTCGTGGCAGGGGGCTTTGACTTTTTCCTCAATCTTGGAATCAAGAAGTTGTTCCGGATTACGAAAAGTTCGCCCGTGTTCAGAATTTGGAAAACTATTCCCATCCCCATTTACATGAAGTTCTATCTATTCAACGTGACAAATCCCGAGGATATCCCACAAGGCGCAAGACCCAATCTACATGAAATGGGGCCCTACACATATCTGTATTAATTTTAAAATTAACAATAATTAATTAAGTAATTGTATGTACTAATTAAATTCTTTAATTTTTGCTACAGAGTGGACTTTGAAAAATATGACATAACCAAAAACTCGACTCGGGACACAGTCAAGTTCAAGCAGAACGCGACGTTCTACTTTCAACCCAAACTGAGCAAGGGAAATGAAAATGACCAAGTGACAATGATGAACATTCTCTACATTGTCAGTCTCCAGTATTTTGAATAATTATGCATATTATTTAATTATATTTAATTTTGCTCAATAAAACTTTTTTATGTTTTAAAGGCCGTGGCTCAAATGGCCAATGACTTTACGAGTCTGGACTTCATCCTGGAAACCCTTGATGAAATGCTTTCCGGCATGGGGGAAGAATTGACAAGAAGGGTGAAAGTGAAAGACATAATTTTTGACGGAGTGTCAATTCAAAACTACGTTGACCTTGTGAATGACCCCATGGTACAGCAAGCCGGCAAAATTGAGTTTCCGGAGGACTACAAAGACGGATTGTTTGCATTGCTTAAAAACGTAGCATTTATTTTATTATAAAAATAATATTTACATTGAATCTGGCATAAATCAGTTCTCATTTAGATTTTTTATTCTTTTTTTTCCAGAAAAATGGAACCAACGATGGCTACCGAGAGATGTACAGTGGGATCAAGAACTCGGCGCAATTTGCCCGACTGTACAGTATTCGGAATGGGAAGCGGAAGTTGGACTACTACAAAGGCGACTCTTGCAACGCGATCAACGGCTCAGATGGCACGTTCAACCCTCCTTTCATTCAGCCTGGCGTCACGGAGCTGTACGCCTTCATTCCGGAAATTTGTCGGTCCATACGTTGGCAGTATCTTTTCGACACGGTCACTTACGGTATCAATGTTGCGAGACACACATTGCCACGATTTCAGAGCGTCCCCGAAAATCCCGACAAATGGTGCTTCTGTCCAAAGAAGGATCCAATGGAGTGTGACATCGGTGGAGTGGAAAGTTTGTCGGCGTGTTTTCAAGGCACTGTATCACAAATTCAATCTAAAGTTATATACAAAAGGGCGTATGATTTATGTGAGAGAGATCAATTTATTTAATTGGCAATTTATTTAAAGGTGCGCCAGTGCAGCTAACGAAACCTCATTTCTTCGAGGCAGACGGAAAGTTGCTCAAGAACGTCACGGGTCTGCATCCGGATGAAAAGTTACACCAATCGAAGCTTGACATTCATCCTGTAACTTTCAGCCACTATCATTATTTAAATAATTAATAGTAATAGTTCACCCTTCAGGTGTCGTCGATGCTATCTCTTAATTTTTTTTGTAAGGGATTGCACCTTAAGGGTAAATTCGATAATTTGCAAGGTTGGGTTGCTGTGCACTTTCAACGAGGAAGGGTTGGTTTATGGCACCTTCAACATGGAAGGGTTGGGTTAAGGCACCTTCAACATGGAAGGGTTGGGTTTATGGCACCTTCAACATGGAAGGGTTGGGTTAAGGCACCTTCAACATGGAAGG
>VYYJ01002921.1:0-18792 GCA_021029165.1 Cyphoderus albinus | reverse complement strand
ACTACTCGGCAACTTCCGGTTCCTTCCGGGTTCCGTCTTTTCGTCGTCGTGCTTTTGAAATGAAACTGTTGCATGCTCTCTTCTGTCTGATCTAGCATGTGGACGACGACTACGACTTAACATCCCCTCTCTCTCTCCGTCTCAATGTATTGTGTTCCCAAGTCAACAGCAGCGATAATAGCAATAATGGAATATAATATAAAAGAAAACGGGGGCCGGGCCATCAGCAGCAGCAGCAGCATCAACATCACTTTTCTCTCCAGATTTTGGGAAATTCGGTCGGTCCGTGAGATGATGATCATGATGGATGGATGGATGGTTGACGAAAGGTATAATATTATCACTAATAATGACTTACACCGTTACTATGATGACAAAATGACTACTAAGAAAGAAAGAACTAACCTGCTGATTATTATCGTTGTTGTTGAACTCGTGGTGATGATGATGATTCAGATTCAGATGATGATCTACCTCCTCCTCCTCGTGGTATTCGTCGTCGTTATCGTCCTCCTCCAGGAACTGATCTTCACTGCTATTATTAAGAAGCGTCAAGTTGTTGGCGTTGTCCCGTTTCCTTTTGACGCCACCACTACCACGCTGTTGCTGCTGCTCACTAGTACTACTGATCACGGCAGCTGCTGTCGTCACGTGGCTACTAATAATGTCGTCGTTGCTAAGGAAACTGTTACTATTCCCGTTGCTGCTATTCTTTTTGAGGAGGTGAACGGTCGCTGACGCCGCCGCCGCCCGAGGTGACGGGTGATGAAGAAGAGGATGATGATGATGATCTCCACTACCAACAACAACAAAGGAACAAGAAGAGGGATCGTCGTCGTCGTGATTGTTATCGAAACCGTTGCTATTACTACTGCCTAGGGAACCGTCGTCTTGATACTGCTCTTCTTCTTCTTCTTGTTGCTGTTGTTCCTCTTTAATTAACTGTTGCTGTGAAGCTGCTGCTGCTGCTGTTGTTGGCCCGGTAACGAGTCCCGCTGGTCTCTTCATTTGTCGGAAGAGGAGGAGGAGGAGAGAAAGACCACAGGCGGGGTGGGATATGGGGGGGTATCGGGGGGAAAGGAATTTTTTGGATGCTACAGATTACAGATGCTGCTAATTAATTCCGTTGTCAGTCAACGCAACAATTGGAGGTTCAGTTCAGTCAGTCAGAGTAGTCGTTTCAAAGACACGATGATGCAAGTTTCTTTCTTTCTTTTTCTTAACCGTCGCCGTTATCTTTATTGTTGCCACGACGAACTACTACTAAACTAAACTACTAAAAAAAAAACTACTTTTAAAACAAAAGAAAAACTATTAAACTTCGGGGGTTTCTTTTTTTCGGGGTCTTTCCTTTTTATTTATTTTAACCACCACCACTTTTTCTCACTTGTTTGTTATTTTTTATTAACGGTTGTCATGGAGACCACAATAATTGTCAGTTATAATAACCGTTTAATTTTTGGAAAGACTTAAAAATAAATTATTATTTATTATTATTATTATTTTTATATTTTATAAGTTGTTGCTTGCTGCTGCTGCTGCCAGCGACAATATGGGAGCGAAGCGAAGCGCTGCTGGCTGTTGATTTGATGCTGCTGGTGATGATGCTTTGCTTCTGATGTGCGGCGTTTTTTTTTTCTTTCTTCTTCTTGTTTCGTTTCTATAGAAGCAAGGAGAAGAATCTCATCATCATCATCATCATAAAGCTAGCCTAGCAGTGAGCAGCTTCCTTTTTTTTTCTTTCTTTCTCTGCGCTCTAGCTCTCTGTGATCTCGTCGATTGTTGTTTGAGAGAGAGAGAAAGAGAAAACGAGACAGGAGGGGGATTTTTTATTATTTTTTTTCAGGTTCAGTCAGTTCATCCATATCTAACTTAAGTACATACTAGTAGTACACAAGGGTATTATGGACAAAATACATTGAAAAGATTACCTTTTTTTTTTTGATGTTTTATTTGAGAGAGGGGTGAAGGTTAAAAAACAACGTCTTCTGTTCTGTGATGATGATGAGTTCGGGTTTGTTAGTTTTTATCATCATCATTGTGTATTTTGTGAGTCTCTCCTGCTCTATCCTGTCCGTTGTATTTATTAAATGAAACCCCTTTTTTTATTCTGTTAATGGGAAAAATATTATAATAATAATAAAAACCCGAATTTTTGTGGTAGGTTTTGCTTTTGCTGCACACACACTTGTACTTGCTGTGTATTTGAATTTTGGTGGATTATTTCTGTTGTTATATTTTTTTGAGGGTTAATAAGGGAGCGTTCATATATTACGTGTTTACAAAAATCGGATGTTGTTGTTTGTTTATTTTTTATTTTTGCAAACACACCCACTCATTCAGTTACTCGGGATTTGCAAACGAAACTTCGTACTAGATGGGGGCAAATTGAGATTTTGCACATGCCATCGAAAAGAGCATGTTATCTTGTGTATATATTGACGACACATAGCATGTTCCCCCCATCTTTTGACAGAGCCTCGGTTATTTTAATATGTTTGGGTGGGACTAATAATACATTTTTACATAAGCACATGCACTTTGACCTCCTCAATAGTCCTAAACATATCACGTGGATCACGTTCCTGTTTCAAGAACATCGGCGAATTATGCGAATTATGAAAAGAATCAAGTTGGAACACACCTTCTTACAAGGCGAGGAAAGTTCAAATGCTTAACAAGAGTGAGTGACTATGAAAAAAGGCGACTGGAATTTTGTAACTCCAGTTCTGACATGGTATTATTCTGATGAGGCGACATTCCACTTGAATGGCCATGTTAACCGACCGATCGATCGATCAATTATGAGTGGCACCAACGAAATCCCCACCACCGGCTCTTTGAACAGCCACTGAAGTCCCATGGTCTGAGCGTTTGGTCAGCTATCTCTTCTTTCGGAGTAATCGGACCTTACTTTTTCCATTCCACACCAAGATCGATCGGACCTTACTTAATCCCGTAACTGTGAATGGCCACCTTTCAAAGCACGTACTAAAATTCGTAGTAAAAAACGTTACGTGGTAAAACCATTGATAAACAAATATTTATTTTCATTGAATAAAATTGTGGGTGGGTTCATTCCCCTGCTTGCTTGCTTGCTTGCTTGCTCCTCTTATGTACTTGATTAGTAAAAAGATGTTGTAACAATTGAGAACATTACAATAATGAGTAAAGCATGAATGGAAGATTGATTAATTAATTTTCATTCTTATTACAAATTTTGGGTTGCCTTCCCCAGTGGTATTTGTCATTTACTATAGAGATTATTTAGTAGTTTACGTTTCAGAAATTATATAGTTGGGCGTCATTTCAATATTTGGCGCAGAGAAGGAACCAACCAACCAAGCACCCTATTATCGTATGACGTAATCTGTGAACGCTCCCTAAAAACGCATGGTGGCGGTGATGAGTGCATTAAAACTGTTAACTTGAAAAATTTGTGCATCTTTAATGCATGGTGCAAGTATTTAGAAGGATGAGCAAATTTTATTATGTATTTTTATATATATATATAATATATTATTTTTCATTACAACAACGAACACCGAACGAACGTATAAAAAAGCTTTGAATCAGATTCAAAATATTGCATTGAAGGGAATGTGAATTAGAGATGTGGACAATGTGGAGTTTGTTTGCTCGCCAGCTAGATATATTTAATGCGGCTCGTCATGCTATGTTATGTTATGTTTGTGTGCTTTTTGTGGAGTGTGTCAGGTTTTTTTCAGTGTCATGAACATCCAACATCCAACATCCAAGCAGCATCACCATCAGAAAAATATATATATAACGCTTTTTTTAAAAAAAAAAACATGAACAAAATCTTTTTCGCTTTCTGAATGGATTCATTCAATTTTTTTAAATTATTATTATTATTATTTTGCTTTTTATACTAAAATGTTATTTTTTTGTCCCGCATACGCAACAGGAGCATACACACACACACAAGATCAAAAAAAATTAATCATTATTTGAAACTCAAATTGTTTAAGATTTTTTATTATTTAAAAAAAAAACAAACACTTTTACACGAAATAAAATACGAAGAGAATAGTAAAAATAAAAAGCTTAAAAAAAAGAAAGAATCTCTCTCTCCCAATACTTTAGAAAAAGAACCTGCTTTTTTTTGTAAAAAAAAAAGTTACGGTGATGTATGTGGAGAAAAGATTTTTATAGTTAAAAAAACCGACAGACAGAGAGAGAGAGACGCGTCTTTCATAAAACATAATATTATATGCATGATAAACATCATGATATCATTTTATCATGGTCAACAACAGTCAACAACATCACCATGGTATTTACGCAGCGTATAACGAGAGTTAATAATAATAATAATATCATGAAGCAAAGAAAGGAAAGAAAGAAAGAAACACGAACTTACCTACACAATTACCATTGAGCATCATGCATCCAATGTCAGACTATACAGGGGGAACAAAGAAAAAAAATAAATATATCGGGGGGCCCGTTAATAATTGCATATCGATTTTAGATGAGCTGTTAAATGAGCTTATTCAAAGGATGGTTTACATGTCAACAAAATAAGTTTTGTTGCAAAAATCGGTTAAAACATGATGTTAAAACATTTGTTGACATGTAAACCATCCTTTGATAAAAGCTCATTTAACAGCTCATTTAAAATCGATATGCAATTATTAATGGGCCCCCCGATATATAAAAACAGCAGCTAAAATGTGCAGCTAAAATATTATGCTGCAGCAGCAGCAGCAGCAGCATCAGAAGAAAGAAACACTTTTAAAAAAAGGCTGAGTTACAAAATGCACGCATTACAGCTTTTAATTCCTTTGTCATGGAGAAGAGGACGAAGCGTAGAGAGAGAGAAATGAAAAGGGTGCATGCATATGTACTACAAAGTTTTAGTATTACCATAGCGATAGTTTACCATAGCGATGAATACATTCACTGATGCTGTCACTATGGGCAACAACAACAACAGCATCGGCAACATGATGACGCTCTCTTTCCTCTCTTCTCCAGTGTCCAGCCATGGTCAATGGTGGTGGTGCTGCTGCTGCTGCTACAGAGCAAAAGCGTCTCTATCCCCTTTTGTTTCGTTGCCATGGTGGTGGGTGATAGCCAGCGTGTGTTAGGAGGTGGAGGATGTGGATGTTGAGAATAAAAACCTCAAAGAAGCAAGAGCGAGAGAGAGAGACTTTTTCCAATTTAATGCATTTTGGTGTGTGCACACACACACAACTACACAAAGAAGAACTTTTAACATTATTAAAGATGTGTGCGTTTCTTGAAGAAGAAAAAAATGTCATGGAAACAACGCACGGGGAATATATATGAATGTTTGTGGTGTTGTTATAGGATTCAGATAGAATGCTATTTATTTGCTGAGTTTTAAGTTTTGCTTGCTTGCTGCCATGCCATGCCGCTCTGGCTATGTTCGCTGCTATGTGGATACATATTGTCCATCAGTAGTGTGTGTGTGTGAACGAGATTTTTTTTAAAAAATGTAATATTATGGAAAGGATTATGTTATGTAAAATTGGTAAGTAAAATCCCCATGGGTGTAAGTAATACACACAACAACAACGCGGAGGAAATGATGATGATGTTAATGTCATGACAGCGTGTTACCGCAATACGAGAGATTTCGCGTATTTCCTCTCATTTTTTGACAGCTCTCTCTCTAAATAAAGAAAAAGTGTAAGGGAAGAATAAGAAGAAAAGTAAAGGCACCATGACGAAGACGCGTCACTCTCTCTGGGAACAAAAGTCGAACGTTTTATAAAATGAAGCAGAATATTCACCAATCACCAGCTATTGATGCCGCATGCCGCTACTGCTGCTGCTGCTGCTGTTGATGCGTGTGTGCATCTTGATCTTGAATCTTTTCTTCTTTTCTTTTGGACAGTTTCGTTCGTTCATTCATTCATTCACAGGAAATGCAGAGAGAGAGAGAGAGAATGCAGCGGCGGCGGGCGCTGCAGCGGCGGCGCAGCAGCACTAGAAGTGTAATTTAATATTATTTATTGCTTCTTCTTCTTTGTTGTTTGTGTGTGTGTGTGTAAAAACGAGTGGGTATGAAATAAAAAAAAAGGGTTCGCTTTTCATTTTTCTTTGTTTTCCAATATATCAATGATTCTCTCTTTGTTCTCGCACTACGGAACAATAACAGAAATATCAACTTTCAGGTTGCTCCGTCCGGTGCTAAATGTTGTGGTTACTGCTTGCTTAGCAGGTGATTCATAACGGATTTTATTAAGTTTCCATATTATATGGTTTTTTATCACCAGATAATAACGCAAAAAGAGTATTTTAAATTGATAATTTCTGTGTCGGAAATGTTTATATGAACACTAAATTCACTTTAAAAGAATGCTAAATGCACGTTAAGTGAACCTTTAAAGCGCTTTAAATGCACGTTAAATGCACATTAAATGCACTTTAAATGCACGTTAAATGCACGCTAAATACCCCTTCAATGCACTTTAAATGCACGTTAAATGCACTTTAAATGCACGTTAAATTCACTTAAATTCACTTTTGAAGCACCTTAAATGCACTTTAAATGCAAATGCAACTTATGTAAATGCACCTTAAATGTACTACAAGGGTAACATGAACTTCAAGTTAAAACCCTTGAAAAATCGTTTCCATAAATGATATTTTTAATAATAATAACAATGTTTTTTAAAATCATTTTTGTTAAATATTTCTTTTCTCCATAGTTTTCTTTTAATAATTTCTCTAAAAAAAAAACAAACACTTAATCATGTCTTCAAACTACACTAACATTAATTAATCATTTTTCATTTTTACATCATATTAATTCTCTTCTACACACGCTAGCTAATCAGATTCTTATTCTTTTTTTTTATATTATAAACAAGACGGTGAATTTTTTGTTTTCCATGGTTACGTTACGACGTTTTGTATTTTTTGTTAACTCGTGATCTAGCATTTACCAAGTAGCATCATAATTATTATTATTATTATTAATTTTGTTTTTTTCACCGAAAAGCGCTTCCACCGTTGTGTTGTTCCAAACGCGAAACACAAATACATTTTTTTCTTTGTTGTTCTTTGATATAGATTAAAAATTGTGTTATTTTACAGAGAGAAAAAAAAATCCGTTATTATGTATTATTTAATTTGATGATTAAATTAATTTCAATATTTTCTTGTGTAGTTTTTGTTCATGTTACTATAACGAGATGATGAGAGAGAGAGAGAGAGGCACACGATTCTTTTTTTTATTTTGTTAATTAGAAAAGTTTTGATTTAATACTTTACAAAATTGAAGACTAATAAAAATTTACTATACTAAATTTTGTAATTCAAGCAGAGAGAAAAAAAATTTGTTTTTGTATAAATAAATTATTATTTTCCTTTGTAAAATAATTAGGTACACGATTGTTATTTTTTTTTTAAATTACAGGTTACTATAATAGTTACTACTACTACGACGACGACAAACGTGTGGAAGCCTTTTTATTAATGTGTGTGTGTGATGATATGAATAATTTATATTTATATTATTTAAACGTTACGGTTACGACATGTTTTTTTTTTTTAAGAGAAGAAAAAAAAGTCTTTTTTTTTAAATACTAAATCAAGTTTAATTATTATTAAGAGTTTTAAAAAATTATTAAAAATTCGGTTAATTTAAAAAAAAGCTATAGTTACTATGGTGATGTGTGTATATAAAAAAAGCTGGGTAAATTGGAAAATAAATTAAGATTAAATATATATACATAAATAGTTAATTAATTACTATGACTGTTGTGACTATTGTGTTAAAATAAATTAAATAAAAAACTGCTTTTACAACACACATTTTAATAAGTTAATAAACTAACCCGTTTTCTTTTTTCTTTTAAATACAAGTTACAACCATAGTTACACGCAACACGTGTGTGTTTTATTATTATTATTATATCACACGGGTAAATTTATAGTATCATCAGGTTAAAGTTTTTTTTTTAAATTAATTATTTAAAAATATTTAATCTCACAACAACGAGATACACACACAAGAGAGAAGTCTAGAGACAAGGGACACCCCAAATACGATAGGTTGTCTAGGTTACGTTATATATAACGTTTTCTTTTCTTTAAAAAAACAAACAAACAAACAAACAAACAAAAATGACTGTTTTGTTGTTTGTTGTTACATAATCATAATAATACAAAAAATTATTTATAAATTAGTTTTTACAATGCATGCGATTAAATTTTTAAATTTAAAAAAAAATTTTTTTTGAAGCTTTCAAAACCCTTTTCTTTTAAGTACGTAATTTACTGAATTAATTTTTTTTCTATAAATCGCTTTCACAAATCGTTAGTTAAATACTGAGTTTGTTTGTAAGTACTGGACGTGGATGATGATGATGATGATGAGGAGTTGCCATGGCCACCGCTACCGGCACGGGCGTTTGTGTTCACGTATCCACCACCGCTGCTGCTGCTGAATAACGAGCGCGTGAACGTGTCCGAGAGGCGATAGACGCCGATCGATGAGGGCGTCGTGTCGCTGCTGCTGCTGCTACTGTTGCTATTGATATTATTGTTATTATTATTGCTGTTGCTATGGAGATTAGACGTAAAAAATAACAAGAGAGAGATTTAGATTTCAGTTAAAAGTATTTTTGTTTTTGTTCTACGGTTTATGGCATCGTGTTACTCTGCGATTTTTGTTTTGTTTTATTTTGAGTTGGTATTTTTTTTTTTCACTTTCTCGTTGCTGTTGACAACGGGTAGCTGGACTATATAATTTTTGTTTTAATTAAAAATTGAGAAAGTCGACCCCGCCCGTAGACCGCGTCATGATGTTATCAGTTGACCCATAGAGAAGGTTGTTGCTGGCGAGATGGTAGTGTTGGTAGTGATGGGGTGAGATGTTGCTCTGGGCAACCTTCCTTCGCATCTTTGGACTTGCTGTCGGACTGCTCAGATTTAGCCGTGAGACGGATGAGTGGGAACGCTCACGAGAGGTGGAGGATGAGCCCGGGGAACCGGGCAAAAACGGGCTAGGCGTTGCGGAGGTAGATGTGGACAGGTTGTTGCCATGACGAGACTGGTACTCACGGTACTGAACGAGCAGGTTGAACAGACGCTCGTTTATTGTGGTACAGCTACAGAGGAAGAATTTTTTTGTTTGGGTTTTTTTTTGCCTCTTTTTTATTTGTTAAATACCATGGTTATAATTTAAATTTTATTATTTAAAAAACGGAAATCATATCAAAACGAAATTATGCCAAAAAGAATAATTTAAAAAAAAGGTTACCGGGTACTTTTTTTACCCGACAAAAGCAACGACCAAATAAACAAAAAAGAATTACCAACAGCAACGGAAACGAAACCAACTCAAATCAAAAAAACAAAATAAACGCAAAATAAAACTAACAGGTAAATGTTAAAAAAAAAATTCCCTCGACTCACCTAACAGCGTTTCCATTGGCACCACCTCCTCCAAAGAACAGTAGTTTCTGGTTGCTATGGACACACTCAAGCCCGACATTGGTATCGAACCTGGAGATCTCCCTAAAGTCTCTGGAAGCATCCCAGACCTTGAGACTTCCGTCCCTGGAGCAGCTGACAATGTACTCGCTGTCTGACGAAGATGATGATGATGACGACGAGTAGTCGCCATGGGGAACATGGCAGAGTCCGGTGATCCACCCCGAGTGAGCGTTCGTTACCGTGCTGACCATCCTGGACTCGTGGAGGTCCCACTTTTTGATGCTCGTGTCGCGGGAGCCGGAGTAGAGGCTCATCGTGACTGGAGTTTTAGTGGAAGAATCATCACGACCACCATTGTTGCTAAGCAACAGACACTCGATCCCGTCGTAGTGTGGAGGTGTGAGATTCCGTATCGACGTGATCTGCTCAGGCGGAGCGTTCGGCTCGTACTCGTAAACCTTGATCGAGTGGTCTTTCGAGCCTGTGAGAAGCCAGTCGTTGCCGTGGAGACCTTGCTCACGACCCGTCATGCACATCACACTCGAGTTGTGCTTTCCTGCGAGTGTGCCCATGCTCGAGAGCTTACGGAGGTCCCAAATCTTGATGCGCTCGCCGAAACTTTTTAATAAAATTTTAACCATTTTTTTTTTCATTATAAATAAAAACCCGTTTTTTAAATAAATCTCCCGCTTATTATTTACCTGGTAAAAAAATTGTTTCGAACACGCTGGATGGAAAAGACGGTTTTCTCTCCAGCCGGGAGGTCATTGACACGCGGCAGTGGCGTTGAGGTGGGTAGCGACGGAATCGGTGGCGGTTGCTGAGTCGCCGTTGTACTCGGGAGCTGCGGGCCAGAGGAACTGGAGAGAGGAAAACACGATCATAAATCTTTTTCTCCGTTGCCATGGGAAAGTAACATAACATATATAAAGCGTATTTTATATATATATATATATATATACTAACCTGAGAACCTTGACGATCTCGTTCGACCTGAGATCAAAAACTCGGACTTGGTACGACGACCCTGTCAGCACGAGACTGAGATCCGGGACGTGACACACCGCACTCACGTTGTGCGGGTGACCTTTTTTTTTAATTAATAAAAGCAAGAAAAAAAGTTTTAATTTAATTCAGTTAAATTTAAGCTGATTTTATTATTTAAATTAAAAATGAATCCGTTTTCTCTCCTCACCATCAAAGCACGCGACCTCCGCGCACGTCTCAAGATCCCAGACGCGACAAGACCCGTCTTTAGACCCGCTCACGAGCAGCGACTCTGTTGAGTTGAGACAGAGCACAGGTTTCGTGTGACCGTCGAGGGTTCGCTGGAGCTGGAGCCAGGCGTTACCGCGGGGCGTCTGGGGAAAATAAAAATAAAAATGTTTTTCTTTCTATCAGATAATAAAAATAAGTTTATTTAAAAAAAAAATTAAAAACACTTTCTCTCACGCACCCTCACGTTCCCGTTCCCCTGGTGATGATGTTGAGTATGATGAGCCCTACTACTCCTCGTTAACGTAGCACCGAACCCACTACCCCCGATAGTACCCCCCGATGAGGTACTACCACCACTGCCTCCTCCCCTCTGCTGCTGCTGGTGGTGGTGGTGCTCACCCTCGACAATCTCCGAGACACTCCGCTGCAGCTGCACTTTATTATTAGTAAAGTTATTCATATCAAGCGGGTCCGTGTTAGTGCTCGTTGTTGCTGGGTTACTACCCTCCTCGCTATATCACCATAGTAGCGGGTATAAAAATGTATATATAAAATTAATCACGCATTAATTTATATCACCACGCATCACACACATCACATCATGGCGGGTAGTAATTAAGCGGCGGCGGCGACAGCGGCAGCAGCAGCATTAAAGGAAAAAAAAGACACCATAGCGATTTGTTTAGAATTTAATTTTTTAAAAACTGATTAGTAAAATTAATGATCGATTAAAGAAGTTTTTGTTTTCTTTGCTGTCATGAGCGTTTTAAAAATGTAGTTATTTTTTTTTAAATACCATGAAATAATTTTAATTTCTTCTTTTTTTTTAAATTGATTAATCAGTTAAGTCGAAAATCGTCGTCGTCATGGGGAAAACGAGTTATTATTAGTTATCAAAACTTTGTGTTATCTAAAAAAAATATTTTTTTGGTTATTATTATAAATTCGCCAATTTTTGTTTTCGAAATCGGTTTAAAATTTGTATCTAGAGAAGTCCTAGATTTAAGTCCTATTATTCTTTAAAAAGTCACCAAAGTAACAATTTTTTTCGTTTTAAACTTTTTAACAGACGAAACAAGAAAATAACTATCTGAGAGGAAATATTATTATTTTTTTTACTATATTAAATTTGATTTCTCCTGTGTGCTAATTGAATTTTTAAAAAACTAAATTTTTTAAAAATCTTTTTTTTATATACAAAAAAAATCGTCTTTTTATGTTGAAACTGAAAAACAAAATCTCTCTGTCTTCATACTTGTATAAAAACCCCTCCACACTTTACCCGTTTCCATCGAGATATCTACATATTATTTTTTTAAAACAATTTAGGCACATATTTTCTAAACTCACATCATGAGGTAGGTGGTGTTGAGGTCGATATTATTATCCTGTGGGAGTACAGAGTACGTGTCCTGTCTCGTGAGGACCGGGACCTTTTTCCTCTGCTGCTGCTGTTGCTGTTGGTTGTTGCTGCCCCTGTTTCCTCCTCCATAGTTACCATTGTTTGTTGAGGAAGGCGCCCTCATGCTCTGCGTGAGTCTCGTTCCCCTCGTGAACGTGCGGTTGACCGGGTGGTTCTGGTCCTGTGGGTTGTTGCTGCTACTGAGATAATGTGGTGGGGGTGGGAGTATCGGCGGCGGGACGTCAACGACCAACTCCGCTGCTGCTGATGATAATGATGATGATGATCCAAGCAGTTCCTGTGTCGTCGAGGTGAGACGGCGGCGGGCTTTCGGTTGTGATGATGTTGTTGCTGGTGCTGGTGGTGGTAAAGCCGGTGGCGGCATGCGGTTGCTATCGATTGATGTTGTAGATGAAGTCATGAGGTCGCTGTTAATCATCTGGTCAATCGTGGAGGTGGAAAGTGATGAAGCAGCGTTGTTGTTGTTATTATTACCACGCGTGTACATGTGGTGGAGGAGCTCGCGGAGAGTCTCCACTTCGAGGTTCAGCTGGACGTCGTGGTTAAATAAAAATAATAATTATTAAAAAGTTCTATGTTTTCTCACAGGGGATCACCCAAACACGGCAATATTTTTTTTTATAAACCCCACTCACGTGTCTGTTGACTTCTTCCTGTTCTTTGACTCTCCCCTCGAGAAGTCCCACGTCACTCATCGAGCTCACGCTCTGCTCGTACAGCTTATCGATCACGTACTGGAAGTCGGCCGATGTCACGCACTCGCCTAAGATACTCGAGGATGCGGATGTTGTTGACGCTGATGATGTTGCAGCTACATTACCACCACGGGTACTACTGGAAGCTGATGCTCCAGCTGAACGACCTCCAGTCCGGGTGCTGCTGTTGTTACCACCTGATTTTGTAACTGTGGTGGCGGTGGTGGTGCTGTTGGTGCTCTCTTCGAACAGGTTGTTCGCGCAGACGATCTCGTCTTGAACACTGCGGATCTATGGTGTGGTGGGATAGTATAAAATGATTATTTTTTTTTTAATTGATAAACACGCCTTTTTTCTAATTAATCATGACCAAATCACACACACTGACCTGTTCCTCGACAAGTTTAAGGTTCGACTCAACCGAGTCGATTCGATCCGGTTCGGTTTCCGCCTTGAGCTCAGCGTTGAGCTCGCTCCGTCTCGAGATGAGCTTCACCATCTCGCGCTCCAGGTTCGCCACGTTGAACCGAGAGTTGACGTCCTTCACGAGGTTGTTCTGGACACGGGACCAGACCTGACATAGAGAGAAATTGAAGTAAAATAAAACACATTCACATTCCTCGTTTAGTCGTTGCCTTGGGAATACTATATCCGTCTCTCTCACTCTACCTGTTTCCCCTTGACTGGACTCGTGTTTGAGAGTTTCCTGTTGCCTCCGGTACGGGTGTTGTTGTTGTTATTGCCACCTGCTCTCCTATTAACGCCGCTATTCCCGCCGCTCCTCTTGTTCTTGAGCATCTCTACCTCTTCGAGTTTCCTCCTGAGGACGGCGTCTTTGAGCCTCGTCTCGCTCTCCAGTTTTCTCACTTTGATGTCCTGCTTCCGGGTCTCCTTTTTCAACTGGGTTATCTCACGGAGACGCATCTTCTCGATCTCACGGTGTCTGCAGAAGAAAAAAAATTAAAATGTAACAATTTCTTTTTCTCGAGTTTCCACGGTTATAAAATGTCAATTTGCCAATTTTCTATCAATTTATTAAAAATGACGTGTGACTCCCACTCACCTCAGCCCCTCATTCTTGACCTGGTTCATGAGTTTGACTTTCATCCGTTTCATTTCCTCGACCTCTCTGCGTAGTTTCCCGATCTGAGCCTCGTACTGAGTCTGTGACTTGAGCAGTTTCTGGTGCTCTTTTTTCGCCGACGCCCACTTTTTTAGTTCGGCTTGGAGGGAGGCGATTCGGGTCTCGTACTCCTGGGCCTGACGGCCACTCGCCGTCGACTTACTCATCACCGCGTCACGCTCGTCCTCGGTGCAGCTACGGTGCGGAATTCGGGTACAGTGAAGGAGAGAAAAAAAATAGAGTTTTTAACCCTTATCTACAAAATTTTATCATCATCATCATCATCATTTGACTGATTGATTCATTCGGGTTTTATTTTATTTTTCTCCCTACCGGATCTTGTTTGCCAACTGCTGCAGTTTCTCTTCGTACTTTTGCTTCAGGCTCTCGAGGCGGAGTTGGCTATAAAGAGAATCAAGAAACGAATTATTATTATTATTTTTAGTTTTAATTTAAATTTAAATCTGTGTATCTTCAACATGATTTTCTTCTTATCCTACCTATTCTCCAACTCTTCGATGAGCCTCTGTTTCGTGTTGATCTCCTGCGTGAGGTTCGCAAGTTCGGCGTAGTTGAGGTTCTGTGCTGCTGCTGTGGGGTCGTCCGCTGCTGCCGATGACTCATCATCATCATCATCATCATCGTCTTCATCGTCATCATCATCCTCATCCTCCTCCTCTTCACCCTCCTCTGCCGAGTCTTCACCTCCACTTCCTGCAGCTGCTGCTGCTGCTTCCTCCAGCTCCCCCTCCTTAATCTCTTGACCCTTGACCGTGCTCGGCGTTTTCTTGTTGGCCACCCCCTTACTCATTTCTTTCTCCTTGGAGACCTCCTGCTTCGCCTTGCTCAGAAGCTTCACGACCGAGTCCTGCTCCGCCATCACCATGGAGCTCATGAATCCGATGCCACCTCCACCACCGCTATCCCTTGGACTCGCTAGCCTGCTGAGCATGACCCGCTGCTTCGCTTTGAGCTTCTCGCACTCGGACTCAGTCTCGTACAGCTTCGACCTCAGGTCCTCAATCTCCGTCAGGTATTTCGTTACCATGTCCGTCAGGTCACATGAGGAGGAGCCTGGCTCTATGCCACCACCGCTACTACCATCTCCGTGGCCCGTCGTATTCATCGTGATGCTCTGGGCCTGGAGACGGGCGACTTGGCTGGTCAGCTTGTCGATCGTCTCCTGCTTACTCTTCACACGACATTTTAGGGCTTCCACCTTTTATTTTAATAAAAAAAAAAGGAATCATGTATTATGAAAGTAAGTAACCATGGCAAAATAAAATTTTCAAATAATTTTTTTAGCCGACTCTTTTGTTTAAAAAATTCATAAAATGCACATACCTCCGTGAGGAGCATCATGTTCTCTGCATTGACATCTCCGATCATCTCCTCATCACCTCCGGTTCCTCCCGCACCACCTCCATCCCCTCCTCCTCCTCCACCACCTCCACTCTTCCTGATTCCCCTCCTGTACTCGTGTAGTTCCTCCTTGAGCCTCTCAATCTCCTCCTTCAACAGACTTATCGTGCGCGAGCTGGTGAATGAAAACCGAAAACAATTTTATTCAAATTCACTTCGAATTTCTTCGACTTCTATATACTCGTTGCTATAGTGATGATGATGATGATGATGTAAAAAAAAACTAACCTCTTATCCTGGTTGACGACGACCCTGTTCTTGATATTTTTCGCCCTATTAGCGTACTTCATCGAGTTGAGTGTCTCAACGAAATCGAGCTCATTGGGACTGACGCAGGCGATCATCAGCGTCCGACTGTTTCCACCGAGTGAGTCTTGAAGCAACCGCGTGAGTTTCGAGTCCCGGTACGGCACATGCGTTGACTTTTTTGTTCGGTCGCCTAGAGCCGAGATGACGTTGCCAAGGGCTAAGAGCCCACTGTTTATCGCTATGCCTTCTCGGGCTCGCTCGCCCGTTGCCAACGTCCGTTTGAGGCGCTCGCTACCAGCCAAATCTACAAAGTGGAACTTTCCTGTCAGAGTCTCAATGTCCGTCGCGCCTGACTTCTCACGGACGACACGGTTCTGGGTTACCATGATCGTGAAGATGGCGTGGGAGCGGGAACTATGAGAGGGAAAAAAATAAAAAATGTAAAATAAAAATTTAAGTAAAATAACTAGTTTAAATTTTATTAATTTTTTTTATTATTAAACTGTCCACCACCATATATATGTACCTCGAATCATTCATGTTCGTAGACGCCGTGGTCCGGTTGAGTGCCCCGTTTTTGAGCGTCTCGAGCGTCTCAGCGGAAGTCGTCACTCCCCTTGTGTTGATGTTGACGAGGTAGATCTGGCCGTTCGCTTGCTCGTGGATCTTCACCTGGGAGGATGCGTTTCGGGCGCTTGACGGGCGGGGGTTGTCGGACAGGAGGTCGATCACCTGTTGTTGAGTTAAATTTAAATAGCCACATTATTACTTATATATATATTCGCCATGGGAACGCGAGGTTTATTGTTTTCTCTGAATATAATATATATTTTAGAATATAATCACCTCTTCATTGTACAACTCTGTGAACTGAACTCCAATCTGTAAAATAAATTAATAAAAAACACGAGATTATAATTTAAAGTTTATTTTAACATGTTTAACTTTTTACAGTAATAACAATAATTTTTTTTAATTAAATATTTTTAAAAAAATATTTTATTGCCTTAAAGTCTGGCGCTGGATTAGACTTGACAGTCTCGTTATGAATACATTCGAACAGGTACGAGATGCAGCGTGGGAGGAGGCCCTGATTACTTGAGGATGACGATGAGGATCCGGCGGAGGAGGAGGCGATCGCGGCAGCGGAAGTCACAATGTTCGGATCGAAACCGGTGCCCATCGTGTACGTCTTCCCGGAACCGGTCTATGAGGAGGAATAACACGAGAAGAAACAAAAAATATGACGACTCGGATTTAACCATTTTAGCAACAAAACAAATCTCCACTTAAACTAGGTAACAAAAGATAACAAAACAAAAAAAAATATATTTTTTTTTACCTGCCCATAGGCCAGAATCGTGGCATTGTACCCTTGAAGAATCCCGTCAACAAGAGGCTTGGCAACGCTGGAAAAGATTTGCTCTTGGTTGGCGTCCGTGTTGAACACAAAGTCGTACGTGAACGCGTGCGTCTGGGAGACCCAGACCTGGGGCTCGTTCGGGGCGACACTGATGCACTCGCGGGCGCTTGCTATCACTTCCTTGGGGAGCAGGGGGCGGATTCTAAAAGATAAACAATAACCTTGATAAGTAAAAAGCCTCAAGTTTTTCTTTTAAAACTCCGTTTTTTTTTTTTAAAATTACCTGAGCGCCACCTGCACACACGTCGAACTGGATGATGAGGAAAGTCCCATCGTCGTCGCACTGTTTGTCCTGCTGGCGGCGGTACTCACAACTCCTCCTCGGTTGCTGTTATTGTTGTTATTATTATTATTCCGTGCTTGACGACGTGCACCTCCTCCGTCATCCTCATCTTCATCTCCTTCTCCTCCAGGAGAACCGGGATCCTCCTCCTCCTCTTCTTCATCTTCTTCCTCCTCTTCCGCCTCCTCGTTGTTTTCTTCCATGACTCGGTTTGATTTTGTTCTGAACTGGTCTAAACTCCCGGACATATCACTTTTAAATCACTACTACTGAATACTAATGCTATGGCAACAACAACAACCACAACTTTTTTTCAGCAACTAAATTCCAGAAGAGTAGCGGTGATTATGATGATGACGATGTCGTGTATTAGTGCATTTATTAAGCTGCTGCTGTTGGAATTGCTGGAATTTTGACTCTCCTCAGACAGACTGGTGAAGAGAAAATTAACCCGTGTATTACACGTCTCTGTTTAAAAAAAAAGCAAAACAAAATCGGTTAAAGTTAAAAATATTTTTTCTTGATTCAAAAACTGATTTTTTTTGCAGCTGATTGATTCTCAACATTTTTTTAAACAATAACAAGAAGAAAAAAAAACATCTCCACGGTAACTAATTAATTAATTAATTAAACACAATTGAGACAAATTATAACGCATGCCTTTTGTTTATTATTATGATGATGATACGCCTTTTCAAAAAATACCTGATGAATGATGAAGGTCAGCTGCTGCTGCTGCTGCTGCTGCTGGTTCGTTTCTTATTGTTGTTGTTGTCGTTATGGTGATGATGAGTTAAAGCTTCTTTTGTTCATCACGTCAATATAACTAAAAAAGACTTTAACTCTTTTAATAACAATAAGGATCTTCTCTCCTTCTTCTTCTGCCTCCCTCTTTTGTTGTTACTTTTTATTTTTTTTAAATTTATTTTATCATCATCATCGTCGTCGTCGTCGTCGTCGTCGTCTTTTGGTGGTGATGATGATTTTGATTTGAGGATGTTGTGATGATGATGACGAATGACGATTGATGATGATAAAGAAAGAAGTTTTGACCAAAATTGGAATTGATCGCGATTCGCGACCGCTCGCTCGCTTGCGCGTCAACTAACTAACTACTACACATTTATAAAACTGCGTGTGCGTGCGTGCGTTTGTTGAGATTTTTTATTTGTTGCGCTGGCGTTTTATTTTTATTTTTAGTTTTACGATGACGATGTGACGACGTGAGTTGTGAACGTTGTGGTTGAGGAGTGAGCGAATTTATTTTTATCTATGAACGGAATAGCCCTTCTAGTCTTTTATCGGCCCTGCCTCTCCACCACCACTTCTGAATATGACAGAGGTGTCATTCGAAAGCTAAGACTTCAATGAATCTAACCGTGCTTTCAGAATGTTCAGAAGTGGTGGCGTTCACAATTTACAGCTCCCGCAAAACTCCTCGGTTTTCATCGTTACCATGCACATTAATGAGGCATAATGTCCCAATTGAAGTACTAAGTCTGTATCACCTTCCGGCTG
>VYYJ01002920.1:0-18794 GCA_021029165.1 Cyphoderus albinus | reverse complement strand
GCACACATCATTATTATTACCGCTCGAGAGGCATTTTACAAAGGCATCGTTACATCTTCCCGCTTTCACTGATTTTATTGTCCCGTTTTATTTCCGGCACTGGAGTTGAATATGATCTGTAATAAGGCCTGATCATGATTTAGCATTCAATATGTATAGAGCACTATACCAATTTAAATAACTGATACCGAGTTGGCTGAGCTTCGTGAAACTGAGTGAGAGCTCAGTATCAGTTCACCGAAAGCGTATTATGTATGTTACAACCGCTTCTGTATGTGTACATTTCGCAACCAGCTCCACATTATCAGCAACAGGAAAATACTCGCATTTTATTGTGTTAGATCCAGAGTTTTGTGTTGTGCAATTGTGAATTTAAACGCCAAAAATATTAAAGTGAGAAAAAACACTGACAGACAGAAAGCAGCATTAACATCAGTAAGTAAATGTAGTAGTAATTAACTGATTTGCTGAGATTAATGTTATTTTAATGAAGACGAAGAAAATGCGAATGAAAAAAATAAGGAAAGTCTATTTTTAACACCTTACTTGAATCAACACATCATTTTTTTTTAATAGATCCACAACACGAATAGATTCGAAAATGATAAAAAATAATAATATAACAAATACTTGGCAGAATATCTCCCTATTATTCGTCAACTTGATTTACGACACATATTTTAAGTGTTCCATAAATGTAGAGATTGTGTATAATATTTTTAACAGTTTTGCGCTGTGCCCCCGCTGCTACTGCTGTCATACAACGAAAGGATAGAAAGAAAGAAAGTTGGGAATTAACTGTCTTTCCTGAGCCTGTCTTTTTCTTTCTCTAGAATCTGACTAAAAACTGTTCTTGCCTCATTCAGAGAAACAATTGTGATATTGTAGTGTTTCTTCTAAGGATTTGCATAAATGTGGCTAAGGCTGCATGAAGTGTGCACCCATAAATGAAAAAGAGGTAGGATAAAGCATGGAGCTGCATAAGCACTGGTAGTGGTGAAGGAAGGCAAAAAGGAAAAGGAAGGAGAAATGTTCAAGGGAAGCGGAGTATCATCTTGCATTAATGTCAAAAGAAAGAAAATCCGACAGCAAGAAAGAAAAGTAAGAAAATATTATGGGAAATGGATAATATTATATCTAAGAGTTTTAAGTTTTTATGTTAGGTAGCGAGAGTAAGAAAGAAGTTGATACATATTATGCATATTTTAGAGATAAAAGTTTTTTCCTTCTCCTTGAGCCTCAAGCTCTTCTTCTAAATTACATGAATAAAGAGAGCAAGGAGTATGTGCATGGGTATATATTTTGGATAATCTAGAGAAATCATTGAATTCAACTTCGGAGGATGGAACAAGAGAGGAAAGGAAACTGTGCTCTGCTCGTCTCGACGTTTGACAGGGAAAATGTGAATAAGTTTTGTGTGCAACTATGGACGCTACTGGTGATTCAGGACGAAGCTGACGATGAAAACAGAGAGAAAAGCTCTTCTTTTTGTCGTCTTTCTTCCCTTTTACCCTGGGAATTCCACGAGGCGACCGTACTTTCCTGCTGTGTGCATAAATACAATTTAGACTCTTATTGACTTCACTAACGCTAACGCTTTATTAATGTGACCAACGTACACAGAGAACAGCGTTGTTTCTGTATATGGTGAAGCTATGGCTCAAATAAATAGAATCAAGATCTAAAAGACTCAGAGAAGTATTATTATTATTATTATNTCAAGATCTAAAAGACTCAGAGAAGTATTATTATTATTATTATCATTGTATCGTTTATCTACTTTCCGACCGAGCGGATGAACAACGAAAGAAAAGGAAGTGAGTCCCATCGATTCAATTCACAGAGTCACAAACTTTTCCGTTTCTCTTCGTTTCTTAGCTCACCTCTGCCAAGTTGAAAAGGGACAGAAAGGAAATTTGTAGAAAAGCCTGACTGCGATACTGTGGCCCAGAATGTTAGACTGCAGAAGAAAATAGCAGCCATCATCATATAAACGCTTCCTTTCCGTTTTCGTCTGGTTAATAGTTCATAGTAAATTGTGGACAACGACTTTTCGAGATGAATACATGCATTGATGATGAAACATAGGAACGAAACGAGGGGGTGCAGTTAATGGCACCTCCAAGGACTAAGGACATAAACTTTGTCCGGGATTCGGAAGCCAGACGAAAAGAATGGAACTATATATTATTTTTCGTTTATTTCTTTCACTCTCTCACTGACTTCAGATTACTTATGTATATCAGCTTTAGCTCATGCAGTTAAGCTCACTGCTTCATGGCGTCAGTGACGCCATAGGCTGAAATTTAGCATCATATCTCCCCACCCCGAGTCAAAATAATGATTATATAATATTAGTATTGCTGTGTAAAGCTTAAAATGTGGAAAAACATTGGAACGTAAGAAAATAAAAGCGATCTTAGACTTCCAATTCTTTTTCTTCTTTTTTGTGGTGGTCGTTGACGAGGGAAAGGATTTTATGAGCCCACAAAACCAAAGACAATGAATTTTAACAGCCAACCATTTGCAAGAAAAAGTTGGGAAAGTCATCATTATCATTACTTGCTTCATTCTGCTTCCATTCTTTGTCTTTCCTTTTATAGCTGTACGATTCGTCCGTGAGCGAGTCACTTTTTATTATTTTAAGAGCCTCGCTTAGTTTTTTTGCCTAGAAATTGTTCCTTAAATTACACTTGGTATAAATTCCTACGCTTCAGCACTTTTCAGTTAGACTGCACGACGCGTTGAATTGAGAAAAGAAAATGGAAGTTGTAAAAGAAACAAGAAGGGAGATGCGCCCTGATGGCAGTAATAAAATTAGAGTAAAGAGTTACGTGTTATCGTATTCGTCGGTGTCATTGTCACATGTGTGGACATGCTGTCGTACTTATCTAAGCATAAGTTATCATATTATTTTATCATATCATTTAAAAAGAATTATTCATGTCAATGAAGCACCGTTTTCAGCATGCAGCCAAAAGATAGTTGGGCAGGAGTAGAAGAGAGGAGAAAGTTGTCATCACAAGATTATGCAAACTCTTTCCGTTCCTGGCCTGCAGATGCTCGTTTGCATTTTTAACGAGTGCGTGGGGCTGTAGTAGTAGATGAAATTTATGGATGGAGATGGAGCACCCAAATGTATACAATCTGCATGTTCAGGGAAAACTTATAGCTTCTTTCAGATTCGCTTGATTGCCGGTGAATGTTAAGTGAGAAAATTGGCCAGTTTTCCAACTTTTGCTCCACAATAACATTTACCTATTTACTCTATCTTCCGTACTGTAATACAGTAGGCCTGCACATGGAATGTTAAGAGAAAGACTTATCTGATATTCGAACCCATGAAACCCAGACTTAGATGAAATAATAAACTTGTGAACTTTGCACTTGGTGATCAGTATGTTTTTGCAGACACAAGCACAAACATTTACTGACACAAAGAAAATATAATCATGTAATAAAGAGAATACCTCGAGGAAGCTTGTCGGCGTCTTTTGAACAATTAACTAATTTGCAAATCTAATTTAGTAGAAAGAGATAATAAACTTATTCTGTATCTATTGTGGAATGTTACGACACAGGTGAGGGAAGGAGTTTTATGAATTTCATACTTTTCAGACTACGGCGAAGGCAATAGAAAACTTTGCTTTAATTATTGTCGTATTGTTTTTGGGTAGTTTTGCTGTATCTAAAACACAATCTGAAAACTTCCTTTAGTTACAATAAGATATAAGCATACGGATTTGGAACGTATAATGCACTTATATTTATGCAGACTGTTCCACTTTTCCTTCCGTAGCATCCGCTTTATTGCTTTAATTCAATAGCAACTCTTTCATAATATTCAATTTGGATCGACACAAATATTGGTTATGGTTTCACTCACTTCCCTTTTGTTCTTCTTTAGTTTCTAAAAATACGTTAATGCCAAAATGGAAAAGCAAGTAGAGCATTGGATGGAAGTGGAAAAGTAATATAAAAGTATATGGAGTATGGAACATTACAGAGTACATATTTTCAAATCAAAGAAAAGGGAAACTTCCCTTTCGACTACACTGGGTGCATATAAATAGAAGTTCCAAAAACAACTTCTAGTGCTCCAGAGTGATGCAGAAGTGGAAGTAGTGAAAAGTGGAAGTATTGTGAAAGTAAAGGAATGTTAACAAATTTGGTGATCGCTTCAAGCTTACAATAAACTAGTACTAAACAATTCAGGGATCCAACCGAATTATTGCCTGGGTATAGCCCTGGCTCACCACTCTCCTCAAACTCAAACCTTAGAACAATAGAAAAGGAGGAAACGTATCCAGAGGAAAGGGAAGGGTGATCCACAAAAAGAACGCACAGGAGGAAAAGTAAGTCAGAATCAGACCTTGATAACCACTATTCTTACACATGTTCCTTTTAGATACATTGCATCCTAAGAATATAAATTCTAGCTTTACTTATCCCAGTGGCCTCAGTTAGCAGACAAGCACATGCTGTGGCAGGAATAGTTAGCAGGTATAGCTCTCTATCTAATATAAAATGTAATCTATACCCTCTTTGTGTAAGCGAGGAAAAGAATGGAGTATGGAGACCTAGCTACCAGTAATGGATCCATTTCGGAAGCTATTAGAGAGCCACACACAATCCTTACTAGCCATGGCTTCATCCCATCCAGGATTTCTCTTTCTTTGTAGTAAAATATAGCCTGCGGCAATGCAATAAGAAGAAATCATGTCGTTTTCAAAATCATTTTCTACAAAAATCTGTAACGGTAGTAGCATCAGTACTGCGCGACTAACGATAATGCCCCGTAGACACAATTTTACTCCAGCTCTGTCTTCAAGGATTGCATTGTTGAGAAATGAGAACTCCAATGATTGCACAGAAAAATACAAGTATGATCTGATATAATATTAATAATAATGGTCCATGCTCTTTGCTTCACCTGGAACAGTAAATTTAATCTTCGATTTCTGTGTTGTGTAACGTTATGTTACACCTAGACATAGATCTCACCTAATTCTCCACAATAAAAGAGATTTACTTTTAGTCAACATGTCTACTGTTGTACTCTTACTTCATAAACAAAATAAAATACCTTGTTTCTCTTTGCTTTTCGTCTCTTAAAGTCTTAACAAATCGAATGGAAACGACAGAGAAATATAAATTTTCAGGACTCTTTTCTAACGAAGAAAAATATGTATTCCTCAAACGCGAACTTTTTTCTTCCGCATGGTAGCCAGCTATAAGGTATTCAGGTTAAGTTAAGCTTTTGCGAAGTAAGGAAAAGAGTTTTCTTCGATGATAGAGCTTTCATTCTTTGACTGCGTTAGATGCTGGATTTTGGATATCTTTGCAAAAAGTGAAAGAGTTCCAAAATGAAGATCCCATATTCATTGAGTGGAAAAGAAAAAAAGTAAACTACAGGAAATTGTGACGCCAGTGTCTGGTTACAATTTCTTTTTTTCTGCCTCATCTCTTTCCTCTTCATGTTTTATCTTGCAAAATAAAAAGGCAGAAAGAATTCAACACTACTGCTTTTTATCAAGAATGACAACCAAAGACTGGAAGAACTCACAAACTATGAGTGTCCGATTAAATATTACGTATATTTATGTATATGTGTTAGGTAGAATGATAAAAGAGTGTCTTAGTTGTTCATTCCATGTAATTTTTCTCTTTGAGAAGTGAAAACGACTTTTTTACTATTTTATGGCTAATGTTCAGCAAGTAAACCACATATTTTTTTAGCTAATCTAAGTCAAATTTATTGCGCGTTGGATTCAATTAGTGAAAACTGGTTTTCCCCCAACCAAAACCAGATGGAGAACGGTTTATTTCGTAAAGTCTTTCATTTTTCAAAAGTGTGAAAGAAAAAATTACACTCGATTTGTTTTCATCGCTTTTCTGATACGCTTCAGAAAACTATAATACTGCGAACGTTAGTGGGCCGTACAAAATTACTTTTGCACAACGTAATACGCTATATTTAATCATTATAGCCAACTTTTCACTTAAAATCCTATAATAAAAGAGTAATACTTCGGGAATTGTAACTAATACGTTTATTGCCAGCTGTCAAAGAAAATCTAACCACAGAAAGGTAAATTTAGTTTCATTCTTTACGGTAACGATATATTTTTACTTTGGTGGTGAGTTGTGGTCCATGTGGATAAGTGAAGGTATAATATGTATAAAAAGTAAAATGCAAATACATATACATTTCAATTCAATAGCCTGTCGCTTTAGTATTTATATACAGAGTTATTTGATGGAAAGACTAAAATATAAATATTCCCTCAGCTATGGATTTCAATTTCAAGTCTTATATTTAAACTTGTCACAATATACTCTTCTGGTAATTGAGCTTGGTTTTACTAAAAAATACATAACTGTCCACAAAAGTGTTTTCTGTGCTTCTTTTTTCTTGGCATAAAATGGAGCAAACAGGTATAGTAAAAACCTATATGTATACCAATAATATCTAGTCTTGAAAGTCCGTATGTGAAAGTGCTTATCATGCTTATCTTATCCAATAGAAAAGTTGCAGCGTACCCATTTCTTCCGAGACAGCGAGCACATTATTATTATTATTGCTATTATGATTATTGCTTCATGTACGTATACCAGAAAAGTATTTTTGGTGAAGTGAAACAGTTATTATGAAGGATATATTTTAGCTCTTCACAGATCATAATAATACATTTTGTGTATCTACAGCCATGCGGAGAATTCCAAAGTTGCTACATGATCATCATCATGAGAACTTCTTTACTAGAACCAGACTGACCGATCGAAAATATCTACTGTTGCATGCATGCTCTTTTGCCTGGCTCACTCACTGGATCAAGTTACTGCATTTTGCCTTAAAAATTCTTGTCCACTCTACCGAAAGAGTAGATATTAGAACATTAAAAGGTTTTCTTTTCACAGTGAAAGCGAAAGCAGAGAGTGAAAAGTCCAGTCAATTCTAGTGCAGTGAAAGTGGCCAGTGGACACGATTCGAATAATAGTATGCGGTGTGAGCACAATGATGCTGATGATGATAAGTCCATGTGTACTACGTCGATGTTGATGGTACTGCGTGGAGCAGCGAAACGAACTTTCTACTTAGAATTTGTAAGATCCGTATTTTCACCAGTTCTCTGTTACATGAGATTTTTCCTCACTGTTTACTAACCAACCCAGAAAAGGAAAGTTATTTTCCTTGCTTCCCTGCTCCAAAAGCTCGAGCTACTTACTTGTGGCAAACAAACAAAAATCTTTTGATTCCTTCCATTTTCTCTTCTTTCAGCTCTGTATTCCTCTCGTGTGTCCATCCATTTTACATCCGGTTAGTAGTAAAAGGGAATGCTCGTTCTGAGGTACTTTTCTTACAGTATAATATTATAACGAGTAACGAACGACTAATGCTGATTTTGTCAAAAAGTTTTTTATCAAAAGAATGTTCGTTTCTCGTGCTGCCGCAGTTTTGCTAAGCACCTTTTAGTGGTGCTTTAATGAAATAAGGATAAAATTCTGCAAATGCTACAACTAGTGAGACCACACATGAAGGAAAGCTGAAAACTCTGTTTGTCTGTTTGCCATCCATTCCTTACCCACTCTATAAAAGTCACTCTATCATACTTTACTTACTTTTTACTATGAGCCCCGAGTTCTTACTGAGGAGTGCCACTGATACTCACATATTATGCGCTTTTCCTGTGTGCACTAAATTAAAGAGAATTTCTTGTACTCCTCTTTTCAGCTTGTTAAATATTCAAATGTTTACACAATGGATGTTCTTAATATCATAATAGCCTCGACATTGTAGCACATTAGCCGTCATTTAGTAATGCAACTTTGCCTGTATTGTATTGTAGTAAGTAAACTGTAAAGGAAAGTTGATTCCATGTATCCACGCAAAGGGACCGCCAATTGAGACACATGTCAAGGCATTGTGTAACGTAAATTGATAATGATAAGGATAACGTAGTTAATGGGATGTTGATATGTAAATACATTATCTCCTATTCTCTATTTATATTCTGCTTGAGCCACAGGTATTAGATGGAGCTAAAAGCGATTACTTCAACTGCTCAACCAAGTAATTATCAGAAAGTGAAATGCTCACTTCTCGACAACAAAACTTTGTTAAAGGTATCCAATTTAGTCTATCTCTAATCGAATTTGGATTTATCTTATGCACATGGTTTCAACAATGTCGGTAGAAAGACAGAGAAAAGAAAGAGTATAACTTATCATTAAAGTTTGTCTACAGGTACACTCATGGGACTTGGTTCCGTAATCTTTCAGGAGATCACAAATTCCAAAAATGATTACTAGGAGCATTAGCATGAAGACTCGGGAGACCATCAGCAGATTTGCACAAATGAATAACACGAAAGTCGTCAAGACACAAACATGAATCTAACTCTTATCGTTATCGTTAGTCCATGTTACGTTAAATGAGCAACTTCGAGACGCCATGTGACTTTGCGATGTTGTGAATGTTACTGAATAAATGCAATGTGGAATCAGGCAGTGTTCAAACGTAGCGTTCATTTAGTGCGATAATAACATCAGAGAGTGATAGGATACCGCATCAAAAGTGATCTCTTGAGATGAAATTGGAAAAAGCCGTGTAAAGCCAACTGTGCTGTCAGATGCTGTACAGTCCTTTGTGTGTGTAGCTTCGTTTAGTTGGACGCAGACAAAGAATGGTAACTTGACTGGCCCATTTAGCAGATGTTCATCAGCATCATACTCATATGCCCACTCCATCCTCTTTCTATTCCACTTTCACTCCCTTCCTTTCACTCTTCATCTACAAATGCCATTTACAGCTCACCGTCGTCACAAAAAAACGTGCAGATGGAGATTGGGTAATGTCCCGTGCCAAATGATACTCGGTACAATATCTAAGTGTTAAGGTTTCCTTCCACAGCATGTCTTCCGCAGCTGTCTAAACGATCTGACTCTCTCTCTCTCTCTCTCTCTCTAGTTATCATTTAAAACAACTCTGTATAGCACTCACTTGTGTCTCACTCTCTTCTCACAGCTTTTTTCACACTTTCTCTTATTTGATACCGTCCGCTAAATGTGGCTTCGGTATAATCCGTGTGTCTATGAATTTACCTATCATTAGCTTTTTTTATTATTAGTGCACTTAAATTGTATTAAGTCGAGAAAAGGCAGGGCGATAATGACTCTGCACCACTTTCTATTAATAGCCTATGGGTCGAATTGCGTGTGAGACAGCCCATTCAATATAGTAAAATAACCAGGTTACTACTATTACGTCCCTCAATTGTAATTTTAAATGGGAAAACTGTTGACACGATAGCATCTCCTTCTAAATTCAGTTAAATTAGTCAAGGAGGAGATCGGTTGGATCTATAATGGTTGGATCCAACCGATGGATCCATGGTTAAAGCAGAGTTTAGGTACACAGTTAAAAGTTATTGGAACGGAATACTAATGCCAAGACCATTCGTAAGCTAATTTGTGTAAGGTGCCATGCCATGACGGTCAAAGTTGCGGTCTGGTATTTCCGACGAACGATGCACTATCAACGTAAGTGACAAACAGATGAAATGCTGGCATAAATAAACAACAAAATAAAGCAGAGACTAAGCTAACAAAATCCATTACATTACTTTTGCACACACAGAATGTGGTACGTAAAGGTAACGGTACAAATTTCTTCTCTTGACAGAGAAATGTGAAGCATTATTTTATTGTGTCATTCATGATGTTGGCATTTGTAATGTAGAATTGCAGAGGTAGGCTCACTTTTCATTAAATCAGTTTCAGTCTCACACTAGTGTAAGTGTGTCTGTGCTTGAATCAGCCAACAAAGCGGAACTCTGTTACGCCAATTCAAAATGACAGGTTGGTGACGGTAAAGTAGTTTAGGCATAGTTGTAGAAACAAAAGTCAATCCTTTAAACCCAATCCTTAAACAATCATTAACAAGTATCAGAGCTTTTATCAAAAGCACCTGGGTAATCACATATACACTGACACCGTACACAATGTAGTTCAACTGGCTCACAAGTAAACCGAAGCTAAAATTAAGCTACAAATTATCTCTCTTGTGTTTCATCATCGGCATTACATCAAAACTTTCTTTCGGATGCTGCAACTGGCGCATTCAGCCAGTTAATAGAAAGCGATCTTCACATTGCCACATTGCCAGTGTACCTTTCCCTCATCAACATCAGGAACATCAATGACAACTTTTCTTTTTTACGTCTATAGTTTGGGCTTTTATGCTGAGCAATAATTTTTGTTGCGTTCTTCTGCTCCTAGCCACACTACGTAACACATGATCCTGAATTGATCGTAAAAAGTTGCTCAGGGACTAGCTCACTTGACTGGGGTTGCTGAAACTGCAAATTTTGTTTCAAAAATGCATAGGCATACAAAATAAAATAAGCAGGCGCTTCGCTTCGCTTAATACGGAATCTTTTATGTTTCATCCATGTGCTAGAAGTATTCAACTAGCTTCGCTTCAGTATCAGCGTTTTGTAATTTAAAACGACACTTCGTAGGAAAAAACTTTCGGTAGGTTCCTACAGGAGTAAATAAAGGAGAAAGTTTTTTAAATCGAATTTCAGGACAAAGTTACATTCTTTCTTGTTGGCGAAAGAATATAACAGCGGGAGCTGTGTTCTCCTGCTGCTGATCACATTGCATAGGTATATAAGTGTACAATAGACTGACATTGAATCAGTACTGATTTTTTTCCTTGCTTCAAACTATTTTTTCAAAATAAAGAAAGAATTTAGTTCTTGTTATTTCAATACAATTTGAGAAGAAAAGCATTGTGTGAACTTGGATATTTTTTTTTGCTTCGAACGGTATGAAAATAAAGAGAATAATAATAATGCTCGAGCTGCTACCGACGGTAATTGTTTAAAGTAATCGTGTTGTGCACACTGTTGGAAGCTATTCGAAAACTCTGCAAGTGCACAAATATTATGTAATTGAAATAAACGTAAATTTCGAGGACACAAGTGTTCCTAATTACCTGCGCCATACAACTTGTAACATATTATAAAAGAAAATACCCTTTCTACTGATGTTCACAAACAACATCAAACAAGACCGACGCGTCAGAGAAAGTGCTATCATCAGTTGGTTGAAACTGAAACACTTTCTTACAGGTAAGACAAAAGTAGTATTCCGTACGTCTGTGCTACCCTCTGCCACTGTAACTGCAATCTTACCGATAGTTTCAAAACTCAATACTGTACATAGTTTTGATACTTGGCACTAACGATGAACTTTAAAGAGTCATCACCAACAACTTCTTCGTCTGATCTTGAGAGCATTTTGGAGGGACAATCAACACAAGTCAAGTTACACTCTAATTCGGTCGGATAAGCTCTGCCTGGCGAAGTATCTACTATATTCTTCTGATTTGACTGAAATCTTAAGAAAACGTTTACTATAAAGAGAGAAAGCATTTCCGCAGATGAGAAAAGAAGGAACGGCAAAGTGGAATAGAGTACGGCAAGAGTTAGAACGAAGTTGGTTCAACCTGTCTCCACATGTACATCTACCAGCATGGAGCAACTCCTACTGAAATCTAATGTGGATAGAAAAAAGAAAAAGGAGAATGAAAATAAAGTGGATGCAGGTAGGAAGGAATGAAAACGCACGAGCTTTTTTATTATTTGTTAGGTTTAGGAGGAACCAAAAGCCTTTTCGTCTCTCCTTCAGAGTGGAGCACGGGAAAGAGAGCTGGAGAAGAGTCTTGGCTGGCTACATAACACTTTTTACTATGTTATGTAGCAACTTTACACAACAGAAGAGAGTAAAAAAGAAAATTATGAGAGAATATAAAATATTCAGGAAATACCGGCGCTCTGAAGATTTTACAGATGCATCCCCAGCGCTAACCAGGCTTTCTGACGTTTGAGACTTGACTCGAGGTTTTCTTTGGTGGTGATGATGTTGCTGCTGTTGTTGCAGCTGCTGCTGGCTCTCCTGTTTCAGTGGATGTCGATGGTGATGATGCTTCGTTTGTGGCAATGTTTGTGATTGTTGATTTTCCTGTTTCGTATGTTGAAGTTTGCCAAGACTGCTGCTACTGCTACTGCTTCTACAAGGTTCCGCTGCTTCAACACGTCCATCTGACATTCTTCGATGCTTTATTGCCCTTTAAAAACCATGAATGACCACAAAAGAAGAAACATGAGATGGGAATGAAAAGAATGATACAACGGACTCAATATAGAGATGAATAGGGACAACTGCTACTTTCACACTCACTGAATTTAGCTCAATGAGAAAAATAGCAGATTTCACACTCTGTTCTCTTTATTCCAAGTTTCATTAATCTCCGTATGAACTGCCGAAGAAAGATGGACACTTAAAAGATGTTGTCTTGTGCCACGCTTGCCGTCTGTACATTAACTGGCCTTGTAATGAAATGAAAATAAAGACAGAAATTTCTTTCTGTGAAGAAAGGGCAAGCTTTTTTTTCTTCTGTATTGATCAAGATGAATTGCTTTTGTATGTATGTATACGAAACTAAACAAAACAAGTTACTGTGCCGAATGGACCAAAAAAAGCTTCATTCCGAATGACGGTCAAACAGTGCTCTGAATGCTCAGTTTACCTTCCCTTGAAAAAATTACTTCTGCACTATTGAAGCCTACAGCCGCGAGAGGATCCAGCTCTTGTATTACATTTCATTAGTATTTCAAATCTATCATTAAACGGAAGTTGCAGACGTTAGACAGACAGGCAATCGATTACGGAGAAAAAGAACTTGGGCTTTTTCGTAAGATATTCAGCTTATATTTAGTAATGTAATTAATTGCATTTCTCTCCTTTGACAAATGACATGGCAGTTTGAAATTTTACATTTCTTCCTTTTTGGCATACTGACATTTTTATTCGCTTTTAGTATTAAAATTAAAGGAAAAAACTAAACGGTTCGCTTGCACTAGTCAAGTCGAAAGGATCAGGAAAACTCTAATTAATAATTGATCTAGCCTTGTGCTGGCATTCTGTTTCAACAGTTTTGTTCCGAGCATTCCCAATTTAGAAGTTTAAACAAACAAAATGATTCGCGCAGGTTTTTGTTATCCTTCTCCTTATCATTATGATGACCTTCTTTTTGGCTGGCAGTTGGCACTGAGCGAGAAGTATTAACAAACTTTTCTTTCTCTTCTCTAAATGCAGCAGAAAGAGCCGGGGTAAATATTAACTAAACGCATATCTCAACTTCCTTTTTCTTTTAGAAAATTTGAGGCAACAAAAATCTAATTAAAGTTTCATACAGAATTTTCAACTTCATTCTTCTAACTGCTCACTAGAATGCAATTCTAACTTACATATTGTCAACGTATACTGCTGTAAAGATAAAGTGGAAAATGTGTCGCAGTAAGCTGCAGAGTTTACGTTATTATTACTGTTATTAAGTGAAAGAATGGAGCTTCGGAAGTGAAAAGAGCAGCATCATAAAATAAAGATGAAGGAAAGGGAAGTTACATTATATAATAACGGTAATGACTTTTACATAGCGGCCTTAAGAGTAGAGGAGTCATTACATGGGTCTGCTTGATGTAGTGAACCAAAGTATGAAAATAGATAGGGACTCAATGAAAAATATACTTACACTCGCACGCACGTCCAGCCACGTGCTTGCCCCAGAAGAAGGAAGGAATGGAGGAAGGGAGACTTTGCCTTTATTTTACACTAAAAGTTTGAGTGAAAGCGAGATATTGAAAGTATTGGGATTGGATTGGGGGCGGAAGTGGAAGTGGGGATGGAAATGGAGGTAGTCGGCTGTTATTATGTTCCTGTGGTTGTGTGCTTGGTGAAACACTTCTTATGCTGTAACAACGCCGAATCATTTTGTCATAGTGGCATTGTTTAATTAACTCGCTAGAACACAATTGGCGCAAAATATTCCGTTGGCACAAGAAGACATTCTGGGAATGTCAGAGAAGCGGGAACTGGCAGGAGTGCCGCAGTGCCACAAGAAACGAAACGTGTGCAGAATTTTCAAACGAACTGATCAGATCATGGCACAACTCACACGATCATTTTACCGGACCAAACCAACTTTTATCTCTGATGAATGAATTGAGAGTGAGGAGGTCAGACACAATTTAATGAAATTATGTGTCAAGATGATGTCGTTTCTCCTTCAGTGCACTTCAGTGTCTTCGATAGATTGCGCCCTGTTCGTAGGCGAAACATCAATGTACAACTGTCGATCCTAAATGAAATTGCACAACCCGATAAAATTTCGGGAAGGGGGAGGAACAGGAAAGAAAACTTCCACTTTTTTAGACACAATTTCTTCCTACTCCAAAGGAAAGTTGTGTTACTTTTTCTCCTTTCTAATGGAAGCAGCAACAGCAACACGAATGGCGTGCCTATGAAACGTCGACACTGCTGAAGTAATAGAAGAAGACAGTTTGAAGGAATTGAGTTGAATGGGGATTTTGTCAGGCAATCCGGAGGAGAAAGAAGAAGAGAGAAAATTGCGCACAGTTCGTTCTTTTTAATAAATATTTGCTGAAGATCCGAATCCGGAGTCCGTCAGAACAGAATAACCAGAGGATGGAGAGAGGGAAGGGAAGAACGCTCGCTTGCTTGGTTTCCTGTCTCCTTCAGGCGTCTATTTCAGTGTCTGGATGGAGTTGTGGTAGTCGTCGCGGTAGACTTTCCTCTAGCTCCACTCCACTGTACCTTTCTTTTCTTTCCCTTCCAAATGATTTCAGTCTCTTCGCCTGGGTCGCAGCTCAGCCTAGCTCAGAACCCGAAGAGACGAGAGAAACGAGCCTTCAGCTCTGCACTGCTCTGCTGGTTAGCTCCTGATTTAAGCCCAGAACGGTTATCTAGCAGTAGTAGCGGAGCAAGAATGGAGGAGCAAGTGTCTTTTTACTTTTCTCTCTTGTTCCTCCTGCTGTTGCTGTTCTCGCTTCGCTTCTCTCTCCGTGCTCATGAAATAATATTTTCGTAGCGGCCCATGCATCCTCTATATATACTCTACTGAAATTTTCCTGTTCCCAAGTAAAAACGGATGGATGCTTCGAGTTGGAGATGGAGCGCCTGTTGTTTGTGACTACGGACCACCTTTACTTTTTCCCTATTTCCCACACTGCAACTTGCAACAACTCAGCTCTGCCAAATCTATACACAAGTGCGAAAGGAAAGAGTTGGAACTAAAAATCACTATACTGAACATCTAAAAAGGAATCATGCATGTTTTGAGTTGCGCTATGTTAGAGAAGAGCAGAGAGGACCTCACACGCAGATTGAAAGAGAGAGGAGACTGAAAAGAAATTCTCTCTTCTACTCTTGAACATCCCATGCACTCACTTACTTACTTGAACCAGTTGAGAGTTGAGTTCTTTTCTCTTTCTGTTCCTCTGCAATCATTATTGCTACTACGGAGTAGAGGCAATCTACCCTTCCTCTGCCACAGTTCCTGCTGCTGTGTTGCTAAAAAAATTATTTTTGGATATTCAGCCTCAACTCATTTTCCTCGTCTTTTACTACAGAGAATAGAAATAGAAGCATGCATTGCATATTGTACATTCCACAGGATAATATGGAAGTTGTTACTTGTTACGTTATATTACATCACTACGCAGAGCTGTGGTTTCCACGATGTGTCCTCCATTCAACTGAACTGTGAAGTGAGCTGAAAATTTTCTTTCTGTCTTTCTTTCTCTCTTAAAATACTTTCATTTTCATTGCACTAGTTAAGTTGAAGAAACCAAGTGTGCAAATGAAACGTTATGGGTTTACCATCACGTCACATCATCAACCAAGAAAACCAAGTGTTTCACTCACTTCTGTTTTCTTCGCTGTCCTTCTTTACTTTCTTTATACTTTCTCTTGTTTCAATTAATTTAATATGGTAAGCATCCGTTACTTCTTCTGTCAACCCAAAAATATCATTCTGATCTTCTGAGTGAACATTTTTCATACACGGAAGGAAGCTGCATTGCATATACAGGGTGGCTGCCGACTTAACCTGCCTGACTTTTAGCAAAAAAGCAAAAAGGATTTTTTGCAGTTTCGTCCAATACTTAACGTATCTCGAGATATCGAGGGGGTAAGGTTGAATACCCATGGGTTACTCGGGTCGATTAAGCCTGGTTTGATGTTTAACTCTGCCCGTTTTGCCACGGATAACTGTAGCAAAATTTGAAAATTCAAAATTAATGTAGGTTTGATAAGGTTAGCAATGAACTTATTCGTCTTTGTTTACCAATGCATGGCCAAATTCAGTTACATTACGTCCTTCCCGATATCTCGTGATAGGTTAAGAATTGGGCATTGTACAGCGAATTGACTAGGTTTTAGTTTAACGTCATCGTTAGTAACAAAAACAATTATCAAGTAAAACTATTCTTAATCAACCCGAGTGACCCACACGGGTATTCCAACCTTACCCCCTCGATATTTCTATACGTTAAAAAGTTAAGAATTGGACAAACCTGCAGAGAATAGTTTTTGCCTAGAATAACCTACGAAAGTTATATTTAAAATATCTGTGGCCACCCTGTATAAAAATCATAATGCAAAATGATATGAAACTGAATCCTTTTCTTTCCACTCGATGTAAAAGAAGTGTGGAAAAATTTACTAAAATATGAAAAAAGGGTGCAATGTGTAATAAGTCGCTTGAGAGAAGGTCTATCTTTTAACAAGCACAGAAACAATTTTTTTTTTCGTACGTGTATTTCACAATTTTTTCTCGCTTCTCTTCTGGCTTAATTCAAGACTAACTCAGCTCGCTTCCGCTACTCTGCTGCTTTCTCCTTCTCATTCTCATCTTTTTATTTCGCTCCCCTGTCATGATTATTAAAGTTTCATAACGCCTTTTAGAACTAAGGTAAGTTGTGTGTGTGTGTTTGTGCATGCGATATGCATGGAGCACGAACATCTTCCTTTGTTATTTTTCACGGTAATAATAATATAATATGCATCTTGTAATCTTGTTCCTAGTCCATGTACAGACCTCGTAAAAATCCGGAATTTGCGCACCACAAACAGCAGGCAGTAATAATATAGCGAACCGCTCAAAAGCGGGCTATCAACTATCAGCGTAATTTGTTCTTGCTTCTGGCGGTTGGCTGTTAAACTTTTTTCTTTTTATGTGCGGTTTTACTCTGAATACCTAACTGCAAATAAATAATGGTGCAAAATTTCCGCATTCCTTTCTTAGCGTCCGCGTTCGTTGTCGCCTTCAATTAGTGACATACCGGTTGTATCATTCATGTCTTCACATTTAGGTCAACTTTTCTTCGCAGAATTTCGCCTTTGTCGCAATATGTATCACATATCAAATTATGACTTGTCTACATATGCTGTTTATAATTAGTAATTAGGGAACAACATTTAGTAGCTTTGATCAGTGTAACTCGGTAAGAGAAAGTAAAATAAAAGGCAAAATTGTCCACTCGTACATTTACGTTACATTTTACCAAGAATACAGAATAAACAGGTAGCAGAGAAAGGAAACCATACAAATGAATCCTCTATAAGAAGACTATCCAACAAAGGAAAGGCAGCAATTAATTAAAGGATATTTTAGGAATTCAAGGAACTGTCCACATCAGGTTTCATTCAATACAAATAATTACGTATATTTTTCTTTGTTACAGAGATCCAATTTGATACAATGAACGGAGAAATGGTCTCTTTACGGATATCTCGAAGTTGAAGTATGTAGGTTAACTAAACTTGCAATACAATGAAAGCAATTTTGTGGACAACAGAGACATGACATGATACCGTTTTTTGAGCTGACGAATTACCTGTTTGCTTTTATACTAGAGTACAAAAGAATTTCTCATCATTCATTGCATTTTTATGTCAGTTGTGTAAACCATCGAATTCTACGAATGACTTAGACAATCCATTTTTATCTCTCCATTTGCGTATCACTTTTTCTGTGAATTCCATTATCATTTCACAAATTAAATTTTAACTCAGCGAGGCATAAATGAGTAGAACATTTCGAGTCGAGTACACGCTGATCCTCTTCACTCTTATTTTCACCACCACGAATTCCTTATTTTTGGTAAAGAATGTTTTTCCCTAGTTTGACTGCACGATTGCAGGCAGTCAGATTAAGAAATAAAACATAAAGCAAGTAATTTTGTATTTATTATTATAAAAAGCGTACTTCCATCCTCCCACTCAGCATGTCTTAAAAAGTGACATCTCTCTTTGCTCTCCTGTTAGATGAACAGCAGTAACAAGCATAGCACCAGGCAGCATGACTTTTCCCTTTTCTTGTCTTACTTTCCTTTTCATAAGACAGGGAGAACGAGAAGAAAAATGATGCTTTTTTCTTTTAAGCGAAAAAAGCTTAATCGCTTGTTTCTAGTGCTTACCATTTCTGCGTAGTAGTTTGCTTGCATGCATGTAAAGTATGTTTACATGTAACTTTGTTTTCCTAGTCTCCGGCTCAACTTCCGCTTTTAGTGTTTTGTGAAACATTACTTTGCTTTTGCCTCGATACTTGTCCGTGCCCTTAAACGAGTCTCTCGGGGAAAAGATACACCCCCAGCTTGTGGAAATTTTTGTTTGTTCCTTGATAGATTTTTAGCTGGGATATAGTTAGATTAAAGTAGAAAAAGAATAGAATGACTTTGGAACCTTTGCAAGTGTAATTTAATTTTTGTGACTATCTTTACAAACGATGTCTTTGCCAATATCAACATGCATAGATTAGGATAGTGAAGGGACTTTTTGTAAGTGTATAGTGAATGTATTGGAAAAAATCTCGAAGTATTGAAGCCAATTTTTGTCCGGTTTCCATTTTTCTCCACCTCAAT
>VYYJ01002919.1:0-18794 GCA_021029165.1 Cyphoderus albinus | reverse complement strand
GAAGTAAAGTAAATTAGGTACAAAATTTCGTATTCTATTTAAAGAATGTGAGGCGAAAATAAAAACAAAGCATATCCGAACCGGAAATTCCATCACTCAGTTTTTTCGCTTAACTATCTTTTAAAACCCGTTTTTAGTGCTCATAATCTGCCTCAGATCACGAAGGATCGTAATCTCAGATGTCATTAAAAAGCGCATCACTTTTTTCCCAATTCCCAACCATTCTAACTTGAGTGGGAGCATTCGCTTGCCTCATGGGAATGACATGGAAGATAGGAATAAGAAATAAAGATGACAACCATCAACTAACCAAATATCGAATTCACTCACTAACTCAAGCTTGTGGCAATTTCTATTTTTTCCCTTGCCTTTTATAGAAATACAACAGCATTTTATTTTCCCGACAGAAAAAAGGCGGAAAGAGTTTGAGTTTGCCTATACTCGTATCATATAGTGTCTGTATAAGAACGCCATTATGCTCACAAGGAATGAACTCAGTTCGGTTTACACAAAAATGTCAGGAGAAATTCATATTTGTGTGACAGGTCCGACATCCGACACAGAGTTTTGAGAGACACTTCTATCAATATGAAAGGAGAAAAGCATTGAGGTGGGAGTGCAAGTGACTAATGACAAATGTAAGTAATCGACGAGATAATACAAATAATTTTATTACTATTTGGCGGATGTTGTTATTTGGGTGTCAACTGTCATGCTCGTGTCAAGCTGCAAAGCTTTTTGGAGAATGCTTGTTTGCTGTCCTGTTGGTTACATGTGCATGGTACATGAGTATTTACATAATAAAATGCAGTGAAAATGGTTATGCATTACTATTGTAACGGCCTTACAAAGAGAACTAAATCAGGCAGCATGTCTAAGACGAGATGTGCGCTTATTAGAGTTTGCTTTACCTGTAAACTAATTCACTGCAGACTGCAGTTATGAGTTTCAGAAAAATTAAGACGTGACAGCATTTTATTGGCTATCATTTTGTAAGTTAATTGAGTTTACTATTATAATAAATTGACCAAATTTAATTGTATGGTATGCATGCTTGCTGAACTCAAATTGTCTCTCCATTCTTAGAAATTCACTAAAACGAAGTTTATGTGACAGGTAAAAATAAATGTGCTTACCTCAAGTACTGGACCAGCACTTAAAATGGTCTGTTCCACACCACTTCCATGACTTCCCTTTTGACTTAAAGCGGTAAGATGATGAAGGAGAAAATTGGTACTTTCCGTCTTTCCACTTCCACTTTCACCACTGATCACAATACACTGGTTCCTTTTCTCTTTGAGCATTGTATGGTAGGCACTGTTATGTACAGTAGTAAAAAATGAGTTAACAACTGTCTGATTCGTGTGCGTGCATATATTAACTAAGGGACATATGTATATTATGAAAATGTGATTGGCAGGGTCTAAGTTTGCAATTTGATAATATTGGAGTATTAAAATAAATTACTTACGAGTCGGCAATGGCAAAAATATGAGGAGGTAATTCCTCTCTCCGTCGGTTCTGATACAACTTAACATACTTCGGATTATAAATAGGATGAAAGCGAAATGGATTTACTGCAAATGGAGAAAATAACTATTAATGACTGACATGAGGATGTTACAAAATAATACTAACTGCATTGAATTAATTTCAGTTTTTCACCAACGGGGTTTTCCCTGACCACTTCATTTCTTTTTCTCATATTGACAAATAAACTTTGTAATTCAACCTGATAATGTATGATAATAAAGCAAATATTTTTTCTTACTGGCAATGAGAATCGATCCTACATAAGTGTAAATATGTCCTGCGTTAAATCTCGATTTTAAATTTTCTAACAGAGTCAACTCATTGAGGTCCTGAAAGGTTTAGAATAAAAATAATCAACAATTAAATTCAATCCATTAAAGTTTTGTTTAACATCATTAACTTGTCCCAAAAATTAATATCAGCAGTAACTGAATAAATATCATGCCGCGCTGCTACTGACGTGCTTCCTCATCGCCGATATCGGTTCTGTCGATTCTTGATTCATACACAAATGAAACGTATTTTAAGTTTTTGTGGTAATAGATTAGAAAATGTTATTAAAATGAAATCACTTCAGTAATAAACCTGACATTAACTTTTGGGACAATTTTATACCTATTCAATTATTCATCTTACAAGTGAAAGTTAATTATTTACTTACAGGGAGTTGACACAAGTCGGGGTATTCTTTGTCCTTGGGTTGGTATAAAAACCGATAGAAGTAATCTCGTATAATTTGTGGATCCATGACAAAACTTTCTGACCAAAGGAGTGAGTCGATGAGTCTCTCACGAAGACAGAACCGATACTGGTCCGATAAAAGACTGGTTACATCAGATGTGCTACTGCTGCTAATGCTGTTGCTTTGGCTGTTGGTGTTAACATTGTGCGAGCTATTTCCGTTGTGGTACTGGTTGTTATAAGAGTTCGTTCCAGGATTCGGAAAATTATTCGTACACGACGAGGAGGAAGAGAAGTGAAAACTGGAAGAAGTTGAGTTAGTAGATGCTGCTGCTGCTCTCGTGGTGGTCGACGTCGTCGTCGGCGTCGCCGATGCTGGAACTCCAGTTGTGAATAACAAAGAGTCTGCGGCCTCCGATGCTTTGGGCCATAGCAATTTGAGTGCAACGGGAGATTCGTACGGACCGATTCGTCTCTCCTTACAGTTATCTCCGATAACTTCCGCCAATTCATAGTCATTTGGATTAGTGAACCCCAGTTTTTGAACGATACACTGAACTATCTCCTCTGCCGTCGTGTGCTTGCTGGCCTCCACTGACAGAGCCTCGTACTCCTGCGACAGGGATCCCACATATACTCTAACAATATGACGTGCATGGTCATCCTCCATTCTTATTGACCACCACAACAGTCTCTCCTGGTCTTTAAGTTGATTCTACGCGCTTAGTGCCCTGTGTCCTCCACTCCTTTACGACTTGTCCTTTCCCTCCTTTTATGATGACACTTTCTTGTCCTTTCTCCGCGTTCTTGCTTCTAAAAACAAAACAAGAATAAAAAAGTTATTTGTAGAGAAGAAAACCGTTTAAAGCTCGTTGCAATGTGCAAGGCAACTTTCTTTACCGCAACATTTATTTACGGAATCAATTCTAATTCTGCATTGAGTCAAAATTGTCAGCTAAAGTTAGAAAGGCAAAGCAAATGCTTGTATGTATTAAAATATAATTTTAATCACACTTTTGATTGCATGTAATTGTGAACGTATGACCATTCCACCGGTGGCATCATTTTGCTTTTTTCCGTGGGGACATAATGAGGTGACACTCTTAGAATCATTCCGTCTCTTCTTGTCCTGAGAGAGCTTAAACGATGCGCGAAATATTCGCTTCATTCATGACATGATTAGTGAAGCAAAGCACTTTCAGTACGTCGATAATGTCGCACCAATTACGCAATTATATACATATTTCCACTTCTGGTGATAATGATCTGTTCTAAAAATGAAAACGCCACCTCATTTTACTTTTTACTTCGAATTAATGCAATAATGCCAGAAAATTCATGGTACTAGTCATTTATTACATTTTTACACTTTTGGTTTCCTTTTGGTTTCCCCATTCACGTAAATTCACACAATGATACGGCACACTTGCACAAACCAAGATAAGCGAATATGAAAACTAAATAAAACTAAAAGTGAGGCAAAAAGTGGAAACAAATTCATAAACTGTATCACACACATAATAAATTAAAACGTTATTTTAACTAAAAATATAATTTTGGCTTCAATGCAATGGCCAAACTGAAGTGAGAAGTTAGAAGCGAGTGAGCATACAGCTACGATAAAATATGTACATATATGTAGTAACTTAATTTTAAATCAAAACTTAAGGAGCAAAACACAGAAGAATGAAGAATTCCTTAACCATTTCATCGCAAATTTCATTTAAAGGCTANAGGAGCAAAACACAGAAGAATGAAGAATTCCTTAACCATTTCATCGCAAATTTCATTTAAAGGCTACTCTTTCATTTGTGTCTACAAAGGATGTTGAAGTGGGGAATAATTGATCAGTAAACTCATGTGTTATGTATGGTTTTACAAATGAATGAATGCTTAGAATACCAGTAGAGCAGCATGTGCTTTTTCCGCCTACACCCAGCAGATAATCAACCATGTTCTGTATTAATAACATTCTCTAATCCGTTTCATATAAATAATAAAAAGAAAAGACCACCGTTACCACAAAAACTAAAATACAAACAAAACCCTCACCAACTATAATGCATTATTTTGCAGCTACAGAAAACACTTTTTTCGTTCGCACGTATTTCTGTGATAACTACTGCAAGTTATGGGAGATTTGTAATATAATATTAAAAAATTAGCCATAACTGTTGGATGATACCATGATACGACACTATATATGTATGTATTACTACTGCTATGAATGAATATTATTTGATGATGGCAAAAAGACGTACGAACTGTGTCATAGTCTTCATAAAACCTAATCTTGCTCCATTGAATGAAAAATATGAAACCCAATTTTTATGAATCATCATGAATGAACTTTTTTTCGTTGAGAAACTTGCATGCTTAGCAAAAAAGAAAGAATACAAAAGAACAAAACGTATGTACAGATTTTTGTGTTGCACGCACAAAACTTTTCCCCGGTTTCAGTAAACATCTCATCGTCATGATCTGATATTTCTTACTACAAAAATTGTGTGACTTGCTATAGTTAAGCAAACTCATTAAAGACATTTTTATATTTCATTCTTCTTTTTTCCTTTGGTGTATTTTTTATGAAAAAGTAAAAGACCACACTACATCACAACCGACAACTCACCACGAGATGAGTAGAAAAAGACAATGAAAAATATAAAAAGGGCAGTTGTTCTGCACGCATGCATCGTGTTGTTGTGGACTTTATCAGACTTAATTTACACACCACCAAAAACGCAAGGTGGATGAAGATCAAGATGATAAAACACGAAATTAGAAAAAGAAAAACCTGATAAGCAGAATTGGTGAGTGAAGTGTGCAAATGAGTGAACGAAGGAGACCTTCTTCTTTCCATAAAATATTGCCATTAGAGTTTACCGTTCGGTCGGATTTATACTTTACTTTGCGCAAATGGAAAGTAGGTACTAGGCATATACCATTTTTACACATGATGTCATTCTGTCCTTATTTCCGCAAGTTTTTATTGATATGGCTATTGGCGTGAAGAAAGATGAGAGGAGACGATATGCCATTATTGTCAAACAATTCCAGCTGAATGGCGACACAAAGCAGTCAAATAAGATGGGACAAGGGCAAAATAAAATAAAATAAAATATAGTGTAGCATTTTATTTATGCCCTTCTGCTTCAAGTATCCTGAATGCCTGCCTATTATTAGCTAGTCAGTCTTATTTGGTGGGATGTTGTCGTACGATATTCATTCACTCGCAATCACGGCAGAGTTTCTTAGCTTAACTTACTTAGTCAACTTACATAAATAAAATCTACACTACACATTTATAGAACATGACATTTGCGCAGGAAATTTTCGTCTTCAATAAACACAGTATATCTAATATGCACGCAACGCAAGTAATAAACTTTTACCGACAATAACAATAAGTGAGCGATACGAAGCAGAAATTTGTACACAGTTGCTTTATTGCGTCATCTCAACGAAATGAAGTAGCAGTAGCAGTGAAATGGATCTAAAATGAAATTTGAGCTACAACGTTTTGTGAATTCAGCTTTTTACAAAAGATCTGTCATGTGTTTCATTGGAAGTAGTGTAAACCATTATACATTCTTTGAAATGTAAAGAAGGAGAGAGAGAGAGAGAGAAGAGGAAGCCAATATAAAATTTGATTAGCTCATTTAAATGCGTCTTTCTCCTCTTAATTGGCCCTTCAATGAAAGATGAGGTGGACTTACGATGCGATGTATTGTGCCTGTAATGTCCTGTCCTTCCTTTCTCAACTCCTTGTGGAAAAAAGACATTTGCTATCATTTTCATTAAAACTTAACATTTAATATATGTAATAATTTAAAACTTATACCTACTCAGAGTAAGAGCTACTTAAATAAACAACTTTGAATCTTGATCCTGCTCTCTGCTCTTCTATAACGTACTCAAAATCAGATGCAGAAAATAATGAGTGAAAAACAAGTTCAGTATAAATAACCACTATTGGATCTAGAATAAATATGTACCCTACACTTTGAAAGAAATGAAATGCAAATCCCTATCCTTCCACCAATGCGAATAAATCAGCCAAAACTAAATTGATTAATGCTATGTTAGATGCAGGAATAAACCCACACACTTCATCATCAAAACCATCAAAAAACGTCATTCTAAAATAATAATTTCTCCTTTTTCAGTAAATCTCCCTCTTAAAAGCAATGAGCAAGGAAAGAATGAAGTATGTAATTGAGTTTATTTTTCCTCAATTGGACATCGGTAACGCGAACGCGTAATCAACAAAAAACAAAATCCCATCAAGCCTTGGATTGTAAGTTTCATTTGAAACTCAATAATTATTAGTCACCCATTAACAAACGTTGCTTAACTGCACATTTACAATCGCAAACTATAACTTGTTTAGATCAGAAATACTGAAATACACAAGGACAAGGAGAGAATGAGCGAGAAAGAAAAGTATGAAATTGTTATTAAACTGATAACTGATCATCACTCAACGAATTCAGTATGCTTTATATGACAGCAATGAAATGAGGTATGAAGAAAATTGAAAATGTCTCGCATTTGTCGAAGAAAAAATTAATATAGCTTAATGCCTGTTTTGTTTCACTTACCTAATTGCCTCATTGCCCCTTCTGCGTTCTAAGCGCAGATAAAATTTATTAGCTTAAATGGATCTTCCATTTATAGCTTATTTAGTTTAGTATAACATACACAAACAGCACTGGTCCTGCTTTCCAACCTAAATGCATGTTTAAACACATTAAACAATAGCAGTGAGTTTAATTGCAAACATACACCTGTCAATCATTGTCACCTGCATTAAGGTTCAAGTTCTCGTTACCTAATCTTTAAAAAAGAAGAATTTGGTAGACGAAAAGTAAAACTAGTAGGGACTAAATAGGCAGCCCATAAACAAAAGGAGCAGGAGCCAACCAGTTAATCTAAGCGGAGTTATACAGATAAAATTTAAATTTATTTTATATTCTTATTTAACCAACTAAATTCAATTGTCAAACAAAGTTAAGATTTTTGCATTCGCAGTTAGTGAATTGAAACCATGTACAGAGGCTACATAGATCAAGCGTGATCTTCCTCTAACCCTCAGAAACATTATCCATGTGTGGGTTAAACTTCATTCATATGATTGATCAAATTGAATTATAGGTTCAAATTAATCAGTTAATACATCGCCTTATGTAAAATTTGACATTGAAACAATTGTGCGTAATGAGTCAGGAGTATACAATTTCAATTTGTCAATTTCAGTGTCGAGTCAGGGAGTCAACACCAACTCGTTCATATAAATGATAATTTAATGCAATGTCAAGAAAGCCCAAACTTGAAACTTGAAAGCGCCTTGTTGGATTAATTTTTATCTTCGTTGTTCTATTATGATGTCTTGTCCACTAGGTTTTTCCTACCCAGCGCCTTTAAGATTTTCATTAAAACATTCTAGCATAAGATAAAACATTTTTAAAACTCAAGCTTATTCCTTAATTAAAATGCAGAGGAAATAAATTGAGAGAATCACAGGTAGCCGAGGATTAATTATTAATTTGATTAGTAAACCAACCAAATCAAACCTCAGCCTCAAGACTGGGACGAGAAATATCTTTACGAATCATTAAGCCACAAAATCAATTAATCACAAAGAAACAAATTCAACTACTAGATTCGATACAGATACATATGCATTTTTCTTGTTGCAATAAATCTGAGCACACTTTCGGCTTCCGGCGAAACTAGAAGAAAACATAATCCATTAAAGATTACTTGTTGATTCCGCGCACGTTCGATTTGGTGCGTTTATCATTCTTTTCAACTTATTTTTCCTACACTGTAAACAACAGGTATCGAAAAAGATTTCACTCGGCCTAGTGAAATTAAATTCGGTTGCAGGTAAACAATTACATACAATTATTACTGCAGTCATTGAAATGCTTTACTTCTGTTTTGTATTAAAAATTCAATTCACACCAATTGTAGTTGTTTGAAATTTGAAACACTTCATCATTTATGTGTAGCAGTTGCCAATTTTCTTTATCTTCTCACTCACTCACTGGTACAAAAAAGTACACAAAAGTTAGAATGTTAGAAATGCCTTTCATCAGGAACCTGAAAATCTATTTAGAAATTCTTTGTGCATTTTATAACTAGTGACATGGCAAAATGTTTTCCTCATTGCACTGCACTAGCTGCTCTAGTTTTACTTCGTAAACTGAATATTATATTAGATTTTGGTGCGGTACAACAGAAATATCGTAGGTAGAAGTCAGCAAATTCAAATAATTCAATGGAAGCTTATCAACGAGTTTGCACCGCAACGCCCAATCATTAATGTAATGCACCGGGCACCGACCGTACTCATATGTTGAAAAAATTTTCGAATCATTCAAGACAAACACATTTGTTTCCGGCTGGGAGTGACTTTTGACTTTCCCAAAGCGCAGCTTAGGGTTTAACATTAAAAAGTCTATTTTTCAAGAATAAAATAACATCTAGAGACTAGAGAGAAATGTGCATATGTTACTGAAAACTAAAGCTTTAGTTTTTACTGTTAATGAAGGATAAAACGGGCGTTCGACTTAATTAATGACTGGCAACGCTTGGAGCCATTATTGAGCGATTAATTCTCTGTTTTTCGTCTTGTATGTACTCTGTAAACGTAAGCCCGACCATTTCTTCATTTCCAAACAACATTTGATTGAATTGATCGTTTAAACCTTATACACGATCAACCTGTACAAATTCTACACTAACTTATAAGCATAAAATCAGAGTTTAAATAAATATTTATCAACATTTCTCAAAAGTACATTATTATCGAATCATGTGATTTCTGTTAAAAGTGAGCAGTAAACCAAAAACGGCAATCCATTCCAGAACTAACAATACTAAAAAAATCCTCAAATATACAGAGTAAACTGTTTAGATTCTAAACAGTCAAGACCTCCTCACTCCACAATTATCATGAAGCATCACCGTTCCGGGACAACTCTCTTGAATGACCGTGAATGGCGTGAATCGATTTTATGCCTTGATGATGAAGCCATGATGCACTTCCATAACTTGTTGCTGGAAACTAGAAACAGGTAAAACTGCTCACATTGCTCTTGCTCCAGTCCAGATGACACCTCACACGCTACCTATACCAGTATTGCAAAACTTAAAGATGATGATAGCGAATGGTGGATGGAGGTAGGCATATGCTTAGCGAGTACGCGAGTAGCCAGTGTGTGGTTGAGTTGGGCACATTACAAGTCTTTCTAATAATGGAGGAGTTATTACATTTCCAGTTCCAGTAAAAAAAGAGACCAAGTGTACCAGTACTATTAGGTATCATTATATTATACAGATAATACACATTTTATAAATCAATGCAAAACAAATCTCCAGCCTCCAGTATAGTACAGTATCGTGGCAGTACAAAGGAAAACAATCTGACTGAACTTGAAAGGAGTAAACGTTCTGAAATGAGAATTTGGATCTTGGAATACTCTCTAAAGCCAAATTGGAATGAAAATTAAACGCTTTGAGACTCATTTCGTTTTAACTTTTTTTATGAAAACACTTTTGGAAACAGATTACTAAAAGGTAAAGTTTCACTTTACGTTTACTTCACATGTCATACAATTAACCTTTTTTGTCAAACCTCACTTTTTTACCGTGTTGGCACTGATTTTATAAAAGCAATCCATTTTGCACACTGCACAGGGCGGTTCTTATAATGTCGTCGGAGAAAAAGAATCCTCACGGGAAAACTACCGAGCTAATCAATTTAAGATTTTACGAAAATCAAAAGCGACAAGCACTTACCACGACGGAGTCAGTGGCACAGGAAGGTTACGATGATTTGTCATTTGTGACGACGACGGTGAACACCACTGAAGTTAAAGGGGCTTCTGCATGTGACACTGAAGAACTGAACCCATCACCAGAAGGAGTAGGTTCATCATTATTAACACATGTACAAGATGATGACGACAAAGATATCCACACTTCCGAAACCGATCAGCCGGGTAAGTTTCGAATGCAAATTTATATGCGACAAGATAATTTAAGCACTGTTCTTCTGCTGACGTTCTCTCTCGGTGCCAAAATTAGCGTTTTAGCGTTATCATGTCGTACGTAGGAAAATGAAGCTCTTCACTTCACCGCTTCATGAGTAAAACTGAAACTGAACTAACACTGCGCCACACTGAAGTCTTCGTGTTTTCAACAACCAACACCACCGAATCTTTTATGTTGTTATTATTACTATCATCACTGATGTTGTAACGTTAATGTATTTTCCGTTTTTATTTAGAAGTAGTTCCCTTGTCTTCTACTGCTTCTTCTTTGGCTATTTCTGCACCATCCGACAAGAGTCGAAAAGGATCTGTGGACAGGTTAGCACATAAAAAATAAATTATTCAATGACGACGTTCAATCCGTTTTTTTTTGTGTGGACAGAAAAATTTGGAACTTGGTCAATCTGATTAATAGCGAGAAGGATTCCTTCTTTACCACCAGCTCATGCTCGGGACGAATCATTCTCTACTCTTGGGTACGCTTTTTGTTTACATTTCAGATTTTAGTTAAAAATCAAAACAAAAACAATCATTGAACTTTTAACGAACAAATCGAATGACGGAAGTCGTTGAAAAGTGAAAACCAAGAAATACCAAACAAACAAAATAAATGACTCAAAACACACGACAAAATCGATAAACAATTCAACGACCCATTAATTAATTACATTGCAATTCACACCTTCTTTAATTACGTTATTGACTGAACAACCGAAAAACAAAACAAATCGGTCATCGATCGGTGGTTTAGAAAGAAGTTATTAATGAGTGTTGTCAGTTGCCACACACAAACCTAATCAAACACTAAAACTACACCACATCGCAATTAATTAATTACCTTCTAATGTTACTCAAATTGTTTCAGTTTTTAGGTAGCCGGACTGAATGAAAAACTATTTTTAGTATGTAGTAAGTAAACAAAAGACGCATTACTGCTTGGTACAGAGTATACAGTCACAGTCAGGTACATGCCTTTTTTCGAGCAGTCACTTTTATAAAAAAAGTAGATTCTAACGAAAAAATGGAAAAAATCAGGACGACCACCACCATCACCACATGTTGTATGTTGCTGCATAAATCATATTGGAATCAATCAATCAAGTCAAGAAAAGTGCTTTCTCCCTCTCGTCACTCTCTTCCTTTCTGTAATATTTTTCTCCTTCGCAATTTCAAGTGACCGTCAGAAAAGTGATGCAGTAGTAACAAAAAAGTAATATTCATTCACACTTTACTTTTTTCTCTTCCTTCCGTCTTTTTCTGTTTTTCGCCTACTACTGCGACAGCACCACCACCACCGAAAAAGCACTCTCTTTCAACTCTTTCTCTTCCTCAACACTTTACTTTTACTACATGACTGACTGACAAGTTAATGTTTATTATTATTATTATTACAGCCTCGCTTCTATTATTAGTCTGTCTATCTCCTTCCTCGCTTTACTTTTGCACATCGTTCTTTTCTTGCGGAAAGATTACCTTTTCCTTTTATTTCGTCATGTCTTGAAAAAGTCTTCTTTTCCATGTTATGTTACGTATGTGTTCATATTGTATCGAGATGATTGAGTGTTGTGTGTACATAAAATATAAATAGAGGGCTTTTATAACTTTTGTAGTCGTGGTGGTGGTAAAAGTAAAAATATTGTGAGTTAAAGTCGTCGTATGTGAGTGTGCTCTTCAGAAATTCGTGGATCGGATCATCGGATCGATCCATCACGTTTGTTTTGCAGACTCTTGCAAGGTTATGTTAGTTAGGTAGTGCATCATAATATCATCATGCACATCGTGTCTTTCTTTCTACTTACTACTTGAAAGGTTGGTGAAAGCCTGTCCGTCGTGCATGTACCAATAATGCTTTCACTCTTTCAGTTACTAGTAGTTCCTACGTCGTCGTTCACAAAAATGCCTGTGTACGGAGAAAAAGAAAGAGAAAGAAACACGCAGAAAATGTGGGAAAGCAGTGCTGCTTTCGACTAGTGCATGATTCTTTGTCGGAAGGCGAAAGTAGTTTTTCTTTTTCTTTTCGGAGAAGCTTATCAACTGCGAAAACTAAACAGAATCAGAATGTGGCATGCACAGTAGTATTATGTAGCTTGGAACTAGTTTCCAATTTGCCAGACTACTCAAAGCTGGGAAAGCAACACGTTGTCGTTTTTCTCCTCAATATTTTACAAAGCGAAGTCATTTCTCTTTTATGTCAGAGCAACATAACAGTGCTCTGATCTTTTCTAATTTCTATTGGCACCTTCGACCAATTTTTTTTCTTTCCGTGAACAAATGACCTTGTCTCGTCTCTCGCGATCCTTACTTAACGATACTATTTTAAAACTGTAACACTGAAACACTTAATTTTTGCTACTTGTAATTTCATTTGATAACACTTTTCAACCTTACTTTCTTGCTCTTTCACCTAAAAATCAAAGAGGGGATTTACAATATAAAATGATTTCAACGATAACGAATTCAACTTACTGATTTAGTTTGACAAAGATGTGCGTTTAAATTTAACGTTGCTCATTTTCCTCATCTTGACCGCTTCTGCACGTCAAGTTCTTTACACACACAATAAATTTCCAGACAAGTATTTTAGATTATGAACTAGAAAATCAATAACATTTTGATCTTGAAAGATGTTTGTAGGAAAATAAGGATTTCAGATGATTTTTAGGTATTGAATTTTCTTCAAGTTCAATTCCTTTTTGAGTTTTTCTTGTGATGAGGAGTATGTAGCGAGGAGATAGAAGTACTTCTAAAGTAAGTAAGTGCACAATAATAATATAAATCCATACTTTTTGAAGGTTCGTGGGTTTGCCTCTGATTGTGTTAGTTAGGAGAACAAGTACATCATATGTACCTACTTAAAAATAAGCCTGTTGCACTCCATGCAGTCACTGTGGTAAGTAAGTGAGTAAGTAAAGTAAGTGGTTAACAATAAGATATTTCTTGCACACACACGAGAAGTCGAAGACTGAAATGTTGATGAGAAGGATTTCAAGATGATGATTATATGATGCATGAGTATCTCATTCCTCTATTATTTCTATTTCACGAGCAACAAGCAAGCAAGGCACACAATGTCCTTATGTATAATAATGTTTGTACGTATTCATAATTTTTCAATTTCAACCCACCACAAGAAGAACCACAATCTTTCTCTTTCCTTAATGCACTGTATCAGAGAGCTTCTAGATTTAGACAGGCAAGGCAGTAGGAGAATCGGTCGCCGCACTATATAAAGTGTTTAACAATGTAAAGTGCCATGTTAGTCCGTAACAGAAGATACGCGAGAGGCTCTAACCTAATAAGTATCCACGTCGATTCACTTACTTCATCAATGGATAAATGTTGCCTCTTGCCTAGTTCAGTTCGCTTTTCGTTCGTCAGTCAATGTAGGCTCGTCCTTGCCCACAATAATACTCCCTGTTATTCAAAATCATAATAACAACGACGAAAAACTCGTGTGTGAATTGAAAAAGCATCAAGTCAAGGGAGAGGAATTGTGTTAGTTATGATTATAAAACGACGAGCATTTTATTACAAGCAGTGTGCAAGCTCACTGCTGACATGAAAGCAAGCACGGCAAGAATTGCGACTCTTCTTCACATCTCCCCTTTTTTTATTATTATATGTTCTAATGTTCTTGATGTTCACCATATCACAATCACGATGACGGCTATGACTGTACTGATCATCATCAACATGAAAAAAATAAGGGAATGTATTTTTTTTCACTTTTTCACATGTTACATGTCTGTCGTCGTTACTTTTCTAGTTGGTTTGGATTGGACGCATACTGCTCCTGTGAATAACTGGGTGATTGTTTGTGTAAAAATACGCTTGGCTCTGGCGTATATTTTATTGCGCTTGATAATGGAAAATATTAAAAGTAATGGTCACTGCAGCGCAATAATAGCAATAAAGGTAGACAAAGTGTTACATTACATTACATTCGAATATCAAAAAGGGTGGAATATTATGCTGGTGTTGTACGGATTATTGCACAGATTTATATGATTATATTATAATGCATAGCTAAAAATAATGAGGTTTTGTGGTGGCACTCGCCATCGCGCAGCCATTCCTCGCTCTATATGGTTTGGTGGGTTGAGGTTTTGTCTGGTGAAAAAAATGCGACTCAAAGCGACAATGAAAGAAACATCCATTATTAGATGTGCTTTGTCCACTTTTAGATCAACTGAATTTCGTATTTCGTAGGAATGCAAGCATGCGGTGGTGGTCAACACCGTTCTTTTCTTAGCCAGCTTAGCTTTTTTTTGAACACTCGATGAAGATGATACCATTATTATACTATGCGTCACACCATACGTTCACTTCTTGTATGTATATATGCTACCCTGAGAAAAGATTAGTGTGACCACGGGTATAATTTTTTACCCCTTTTTTGTACATTTGTGTCAGACGTCGGTGAATTGGTGAAGGCTTTTGATTATTAGGATGATCGTACCAAAATTCTTGAGAATCGGCTATGAGTTATGATGTGATATAACGAAGACGGTGATGAGTGGCATGGATGACTATGCGTATAAACAGGAAAAATATTTGATTTTCATATGGTTCGGACCGTAATGTAATGCAATTATTATGAATACATACAACAAACAAATGTGCGGAGCATGACACTCCAATAAATGCATTCCGAATTCACTGAAGCGTTATTGCTTTTAAAATCTTGACTTTTTTGTGTAAATGTAGTGCAGAGTCAACAAAGCGAGTCAGTCATGTAATTGCATTGCAGAATGTTTGTCCGCTACTTTGGTTAGTTTACTTGACTTTTATGCATGGAGTACAATTTCCCATTCAGAGATTTTTTCCTTTTCATATATTAGTTCATTTTGTCTTTTTAAAGTTTTCATTTTCCAATATTGAGTGAGGCATTATCTTGGTGATGGGTTGTTGTAAATGTGTTGGCGGTGAGTTGTTTGTGTATTACGGAGTGAGTCATACCAGCAGCGTGCTGAAAGATGAGTGTTTGCTCGACAGTTTTTATTGCCCACATTCAAAACGTTATTTACTATTGGTGTCATGTCATATAATGCGTACTTACATACACGAAACTGAAGGAAGCCGGTAGGAAAGCGTCAGTGAGTGGTTCAGTTAGTTATTGCTGCTGCACATAGACACGTTTTGGTAAATGCTTTAGAAATAAAATATCATTTTTTCTTCTGATGTGAGGCATAGCGAAAGTCTCATTGATCCCATCAATGACTGTTCTTATCTCTGCTGGAGTTTATAGGTAGGTATCTATGATCTCATGGGCCGTTTTACTCACTTGAAACTCGACTCATTGATTCATATGCTGATAGCATTAAATTAAAGCATTTTAAAAGGAACGGCTTTTTAAACCAAGAGTCATTGCCAGATAAAGAAAATTACTTCCTGGAAGTCAAAAAGGAAATGGAGCACGAATGAAATCAATAAATGAAATTGAATGCGATATGTTTAAAATAATAAATGTATTTTTGGATTTCATATATTCACACTCCTTTATCTGTAAACTGAAATTGCTTTTTGCCGTGTCGTAGTGTAAAAGGTTATGTCTCGTTATTTAATTACAGGACAGGCGTGACGAAAGAGCAGATGGTTCACTTGAAGCATCCGCTTCAGGATTAAAGAAAGGATGCAAATGGCTTCTTGTGTCTCACGATGAAATTAGTCCAGAAGGGCTCGCGAATGCTTACATGACAGCTTCTTCAGAAAAAGTGGCAGATGTGTTCTTCAAGATGGAACCATGCATTCTTCACGTCCAATGTAGACAACTGTCAAATGCTAGAAAATTGGTACTGAAATTTAGGCCACCCAAATTATCGTTTCGAGCTTGGCTGTTACATTAATTGATGCTGACTTGGGCTACTCTACTCATATTTATATTCTAGATACACATTGCGACAGAGTCGGGCTTCCGAAATTCTGGAATGGTAATTGGAAAAGAAAATAGAATCACTGTTGCCATTCGGAGTGCAATGGGTCTTGAAGTTCCTCTTCCGACGCCGTCACACGAGAAATTTAAAGAATCGGAATGTGCATCTACGTCTGCCATAATTCAGACTGAGGTACAACAAGTCAAATTACAGAATAGTATTTTGTTTCAATACACCAAGGAGAATGTCTCCAAGATTATATGAAATATGATATACTATAATTACTTTGATAAAATGCACTTAAATAATTTTTGATTTTTAGTATTTAAGGTACTTAGCTGATGCTGCCAATGCAAAAATGAGAGAAAATTGGAGCCGCAACGAAAAACTGACTGAGCTCTTTTCCAAAACTCATTGGAATACTTAAGCCACTGAGAAACTTCAACTTTATTACTGCTTTATTGCTGTCTTTATAAAAAATAAAATAATGATAATGACTGATGAAGCTAGGATGTATATAAAGCACAGCATTTTTTACAATCAATATGATAAGAATTGAACTCATTAAATATTTTATAATTCTTGTAAACAATAAACAAGGAAGAAACTTATGGAAAATCGGCCACAATAAAGATTTATAAAATACGTACGTGCAGCGAAGAGTCAGTGTCAATATTATTTATTAAAAAGTTTAGGAACGGAGTTTATTTGTTGAAATTGTATAAATTCGTACGAGAATATTGACAATGTAAAATATTTTATATTAAACTTGACTAAAGATAAATTGAGATGTTTAAAAATGTCCATTCAAACTATCGCTAGACTAAAGCATGAATTTTGAGTCATTTTTTGGTAGCGCTGGAATAATATTTAAATGTTTTACATATCCAAAAGTAAGCTCTTTAAGTTGACCTGTAAGTTCAAGTAAGCGATATGTTATAGTTAGAGATGAGTCATGAAACAATACATATCTATAATAGGTTCGTGAAATCCGATTCTTATTATAGAATTTCCAGAAAAAGTCTATGACAAAACGATGATTTACTTTTCAGGTTTTAATAAAAACCCGGTTGTAAAAAAGCTGAACACAAAGTGAATCCGAGATTGTATAGATAAATAAAACGCTTCTGTCACTGAGAATTTAAAAATTAAAACAGCAACCTATTTACAAAATTAAGATAACGAAAACTTTCCTAGTCCAACTGGTGTTTGATTCGTAAACAAACACAACCTGTTGTTGTTAGTCGGCAATTGTATCTGAATCCTAGAACACATTACTCATTTATTGTAATCAGTTTCTGATCGGGTCATTCTCATGATTGGTCCAACTAGTGAATTAACGACTGCTTATCAGAAAGCGGTAACAACAAAGCGAAAAGTATTTATTCTACGTTTTGCATATTATTGACGGTGATGATCGACGTAAAATAGGTAACCCGAATACGCCGAATTCTAAGTTGAATGAACATCGATGATAGTCACGGATATGAGAGACAGGCTTTTATGCCATAACTTTGTTTAAATGAAATTCATAGCGTGGTCAAAGCCTCTTGAAACAACGAATTGGCCAGAATTTCATAGTTTATCTCTCTTTCTATTTTAATTTGTGTTTCTACAATGAGCAATCAGCAGAGTGAATTCGAATTGAAGCATAAAAAGTTACATTATTGGCATCTATCTCTCATTGGATAAATAATTCATAATAATGTTCCAATTTACAATTTGACTCATTTTTAATGAGATTGGTCATACGTAATAATTAACGAGTATCTCTTCGAAGCAGGATATACTAGGGCCCCTGAAAGGGTAGTTTCACTGAACATTTTCTCAGCAGTTTTTAACAACATATTGATTTATCTTGGGCTCTATGATATTGACACAAGATTCCTTTTTGCATTTAACCAAATCTAATGTTATTGAAAGAAGTCACAGTCAAATATAGATACATATTGAATATCGATTTCCAGAATATTCGGTATCAGCAATTTGAACTCAGCGAAAATGTTACTGCCTGGAATGAATTACTCAACTTGTTATATGAAACTAAAAACTTGCATCGTCAAATTCCGACTCAAGTTTTCTTTTTATTATTTTAAGTATATTTCATTAAGCTGGAAATTTAGAACCAGTTACAGAATCCATGCTAAAACATTCGGCATTACATAAGCCTAGAATTTTGTTTCATGGCACATCTTCACATTCTTGTCATTTCTTGATTTGTCAGCACAGCACTTACAACTTACCAAGCTTTATGATTTCAGACGCTTCGAAGACATTTTTTACCCTAGTGGAAAGTATTTTCAGAAAAAAATACAAAATAAACCTTTCAAATGTGTAAGTGTTTCTGATAAGAAGTCATTTTCATGCTAAACATGTACAAAATCAGCGTGATTTTATAGCAGAAAAAAATCAATTCAGAAGATATCTTTGTACCGATTTCTTGCCTACAAAATCAAACTATGCAAATACATAAACATACATGCTGCTAGTATCATTGCCATCATGCTGCTTGTGCCATTTATAAGGATGAAATAGAAAATGGGGTTTTATACAAGTTACAAGCAACTAGGTATAAAAAACCACTTTTAGACTTTAATGTGTGCATGCGTTTTTCTATTTTCTGCAATCATTCAGTCCAATATAAAAT
>VYYJ01002918.1:0-18801 GCA_021029165.1 Cyphoderus albinus | reverse complement strand
GTTTGCACCATTTCGACTCACCTAAAAGAAAGCCAGAGGTCAAGGTTCATTGATGTTAGCCAGAAGAAACATGAAAGGAAGAAGAAATGGAGAGTGTATCCTAAATAGGAGAAACACGATCTACTGTTATTTTGAATCTGGGAGAAACGTAACGAACTACTTGAGAAAGCAAAACATTTTACAGACATTGTAACAAGTCCAGATTCAAATTACAAGTGCCCACACATTTAACTAAATTGAGCAGCAAATTATGCCAGAAAAGAAACTCAAGTCAAAAGCGGTGTCGTTTTACTTCCGACCAAAATAAAAATAGAATGGTAAACGTAAGTAGTACAAAAGATCTGATTTTGAAATGTACCAAGGGCACGGCAAAGGTTTTTTGAAATGTCATGAATTCTCTGCGTCCAAATCTGTGCCACTATCAGAAGGAGAAATGTGAGTAGGAGCGCCAACGCGTATGCAAATTGCAACCACCCCGGAAGATTCAAGTCCTTCCACAGAATTATGTAGACGATGCAAGTTATGAGGAGAAAAGCACAGGAGATACCCGTCAGCACAGTGTACAAGACCCTCATCCAGCTCTATCATTGACCAAGAAAGCAATCCAGAAGTGAAAGCAATGAAAAGTGCTTAGCTTTAGTAACTTCGACTTGTCCATAATTCTGCTATTTTATCATAATACCCCAGGCGTTAGTTTTTACTTACTAAGTCATCATCGGTCCGCCTCGCAGCTTTTCTCACACTATAATCACCCTCGCTGCTCTCATCGAAACAAACCATTGCCATTTGCCTTGAAAATTTAGAAAGGTCATTCGTTTCAAACTGTTTTAGACCAGCGGGAGTGTCGGTCTCCAGCCGAGAAAATGTTTTTTCTTCACTGTAGATATCGTTTGGAACCACAGCCTCAAAGCAGTATTCTCCAGGTGGAGTTTTTGCAATGGTCCCGTTTAGTTCTGTAATCAATACTCCCTCCGTGTTTATATAATATCTAGAAAAGTGAGTAGAAAAATTAATTACTTCAAACAGCCTACGCAATCAGAGACAATGATGAATTTGCTCTTTTATCGTTTCCGGTTATTTTCCTTTCGGAAAGGCGGAAAGAAAGTACTCAAGTTACTCCGTTTTACTTGAGTGATACTAAAAGAAATGAACTGACAGAGAATAACAACATTTCATGAGCTAGCAGTGTATTTTAGTTGCCGCATGGTTGCAACCTGCATGCTCATGCTTCACTGCCTGTTGCTTTCTATTTCGCAGATTGTAAACCACATTACTCAAGTATGCTTTTTCGTATACTATATTACTTTATAGTTTTAGTGTATTCACAAAGCTTTCTATTTACTTTAGCATGATTACCTGTCATATTCCTCAAGATAAACCTCATAAGTCTGCACGCAATTTGGCGTACCTGTCAACCATGTGACTTGTAGTGGGTTTCCATTACGGTGGAAAGAAAGTACTCAAGTTACTCCGTTTTACTTGAGTGATACTAAAAGAAATGAACTGACAGAGAATAACAACATTTCATGAGCTAGCAGTGTATTTTAGTTGCCGCAAGGTTGCAACCTGCATGCTCATGCTTCACTTCCTGTTGCTTTCTTTTTCGGAGATTGTAAACCACATTACCCAAGTATGCTTATTCGTATACTATATTACTTTATAGTTTTAGTATATTCACAAAGCTTTATATTTACTTTAGCATGATTACCTGTCATATTCCTCAAGATAAACCTCATAAGTCTGCACGCAATTTGGCGTACCTGTCAACCATGTGACTTGTAGTGGGTTTCCATTACGGTTTTCATGATCGTCATTTATACGTTGATAATTACCTGAAATATGGAAAAATAGTGTAAATGTTACATACATGAGTATACAACATTACACGTAGTTAAAAATTCCAAGTACGACCAGGGATATTCCTGTTACTATTGTAATCGTAATGCTTTATGTCACTTGGGATTCGTGACCAAGCGTAATTATCAACACTGCACTGGGGTTAACCTTGTTTCTTCTGTTGTTCCTCATTTACTAGTGACAATCTCATTTACAACATTAGCATCATTAGTAATTGATTTTTGACATTTATGATATTTTTATTTACTTTCAAGTTTCTCCAACGATGATTGATTTTTTAAGTAGTTCTTTTCAATTGTAGACGATTTCCTCAAAGGGAGCAGCTCCCACGGAATCCGGTCCTCAACACAAGAAAAGCTGGTCATGTTTATTTTCATGTTGGCGGAGCAGCATTTACGGATGCACAGTGATCTTGACTCGGCGCCATAATTGGCGTTTGTCGACAACTTTTGCGTCGATTGTGTAATTGAACTCGAGGAATCTTTGTACAAGAGAGCCATACATGACTGGTCCAAACAAAATTGAACCGTAATTTTCTCTACACTTGCCCTGCAAAATTATTTTTAACCGACAACCTCAATGACCTTTCAAAAACGTATGTTTAAAAAGAATTTATAAGATGACGAACCAGTCAACGCAATAATCCCTAGAGTCGAGCAGTAAGAAATCCTTTGAAATATTGGCAAAAAACTGCAAGTTTGAGGTAAAGTAAAGCTGAATGCTTTGAATACTGAAGGTTCGTTGGTGAAGGCTGCCATACTTGCATCGCAGAGGTTCCTCAATCGATCTAAAAATAAAAATACATAATCGTATTTAAAAATGTAAAGAATGATGAATCAAAGTACACGGGAGTTAAATCAAATAACTTGCAAAAATGAAATCGACGGCACGTTCTCATGTTCTTCTTGTTCTTTATTCCCGGTGGGATTTAAGATGTCAACAACCTCAATCGCTCCATAAATTACTTTCTCCAAATTGAGTCTGCTAGTCTCAAAATCCAATTCAAGGCAGGTTCCATCTTCCCCCAAATAATGCGACTCGTCACAACATTTTTTCAAGATGTGTTCACCCGATGTAAACCTTACTGCGAATTCATTTTCTGCTTCCACGGCTGAGAAATAAACCGGCGACAATTCCCACAAAATGAAGATTGTGACAATTTGAATAACTTGAAAGAAATACTTTCGTCTTTGATGAACTACCATGATTCGTATGGCAAATTATAACTTAGCTATTTTACATGTTGAGAGTCGAAGATTATTAAGTAAATACGACCTGTTGCGGTAAATTAACCTTCATGTAATGAACGTTGTCAGTTGTTTGCTTGTGATACGCAGTCCGTGGGTGGAAGGCGAATGACAGAAAACCATCTTGGGTAAAGGTATAGAATGACTTTTATCTTACCTAAATTCAAACGTATGAAAAGTCCAGTTAAGCTTTACCAAAACCAATACTATAATTGCGTCTATGGACTACGCAGGTAGACTTTCTCTCCATCAAATTCTCAATACAGATTCGCTTGTACGTTTGGATCATTTACCGAGTTACAACAACATTTGCTAAAAACCAATCTTATGTGACACGACACTGCCACAGGAGAACAAACAAAAACAAAGCATTAACATGAAATACTGCTCCTTTGCTTCTTGTCTCGCACCCTACAACCTACAACTTACAAACTTAAGATAAACCCTACATGAAATATTTGATAATCCTTCGTGTTAATGAAACAGCGGAGTGACACATCGTTGATGAAAAGTTGTTCTCTCAAAATTAGCAATCAATAAGAGAGCACAAGCTTCATGTGTTACGGGATTATTCCAACTAGAGAGTAAGTGCGCCTTGTAAACTCATTAGACTAATGATTCTAATTCCCGGTTGGTTGAACGAAACAGTAGGTTAAAAAATAGCGTCACTAAAAACTCCATTCCTTGCCAATTATACGCTATTTAATTATGACAGAAATGTTATTTTGTACGACATCGGAATAAGCCTGTTGCAATCCACAATGACGAACTATTCATTGCTTATGTAAGCCAAATGAAAAAAACGTAAAGCGTCATGATGTTCTTCTGGCGATTCTAACTTGTTGACAACAGATGCAAACGTTTTTGATTATCTCTACCATTTGCTCTGACAATGTCTGAAAGTAGAAAATCGATAGATTTTTCCATGTTCACTCTAAATTAGACGGTGGGGCAGTGCGAGTTGTAATAAATTATGCTACTGTTATATACAAATATATTTTTAAGACATGTACAGTTTAGTTGGTTTTACTGCGAAGTAATAAAATAAGAAGCTTCTCGCACTCTTTTGTAGTTCAGATATTGATGCAAATGTCTCTAAAAATAGGGGTAGCATTTTGAAAACATCTTTTGCCTAATGGCACCCCAGCTGCGAACGTTGTATTTTCGATGACAAGCTCACTTTTGATTGCAAATTGCAAATGTTACATCCTGTTGAGCCGAAAAGAATTATGTAACATTTCAATTTGAATTTGAATCCGATTGGAAAAATTCTTGTTCACTTCTCAACACAATAATTGTTTCATGCTTCACAGTACAAAGTTATAGAAAAACAATGTGAAAAGAGCTGTATAGAGGAGAGTTTGTTCGTATATTAATGCACTTACATAAAGTATGAATTGTAGCAGAAAACCTACCTAATTTATATACTACAATCGCTGTTTCAATTTAAATACTATTCGAGTGAAAATAAATGAAACAAAGATGTGTTGTGTGGGATTGCTAATGTTTGCCCGACGAATCGTTTTCTTTTGAAGTGTATGAGAGAACTATAAAATCATAAGGAATTAGCAGATGTGTCTTGCTTTCATGATAAACGCCTACAGCTAATTCAACGAAAATGAACAGTTTCTCATGAAATATTCGTAAGTCGTTTATTGACAAATTTTATTAACCAGTGGCTATTAAATAGATGCTGTAAAGTTTATGGTCACTTGTAAAAACACTACAAACAATAAAAATACCGGAAACAATTCGTCTGTACATAATGTATGTACAGAATGCATCTCGATATGTACACCGTAGAATTGCCTCACTGTTTCTTCATCTGGGAAAATTTGTAGACCTTCCTTTGTTCCGTTTGGGAATTTCTAAACGCGTGGTGTGCATTGAGGTCAACCACTCACCCGGAATATCCATTGCTGACCTTTTGAGTTGAAGTGACACGTATGCAATGTGATTTCATCTTTTCTTCTGCAAGCAAATAGTGTTCATAAGTTTAAAGGTTGCGAAATTTAGAGCTATACGACAACAGAATTATTTGTTCTCTACTTGTACCCACCCAGTCGTGAGGCAAAGTTTGGATCTTGCTTCTCGAATTACATATTTCCAGTCATCCACACTCTCAATCAAAAATGTCGGTTTGATTTTCTTGTACTCTTTCAAGGTTTGAAAGTCCCGTTTGTCATATACGACTGGCTTTTCAATATGGTTTTGATACATAGCAGGTAACATTTCGTATAAAATATCAGACCCCTAAAATTAAAAGCACTATGTTAATATTTATATTATACAAACTAAATGTATGTAGAAACCCCAAGAAATGAGTAACGTTTGCAGGTCTTACTGGAACTTGGGCCACTTCCCAGTGTTGAGTGTTCAGATTCCTCCAGTACCTTGAGTACACCTTTGCGTAAATCCCTTCATCAGCCACCGTTAGCATCTAAACGTCATCATTTATATTAACAATAATCTAAATGTGATTTTAAAAGTATGCGCTATTTCCATTGCATGCCATTACACACCTTATTATCTCCAAGATTTTGAAGAACATAACGACCATCTTCAACTGTAAAATAAACACGAATAATACATAGATCAAAGTAAGAATTTCATTTTATTGTTGTCTGAATGACTGGGGTTGAAAGGAACTGAAAAGATTAACTCACTCTGCAAGGAACACGGGCTCACTGAACTGATGACGTCATTAAATCCCAATTCTCTTAGGTTATCCAAGTACTCAGAATCCTTATGATGTGCTGCTCTCAACGTGATGTACTTTCCTTTGCATCCGGAATGCTCAAACACCTTAATACAGACACTGTCATAAATATCTAATGAGGAAGTTCTGTCTTGCCATTCCAAGGGAAGATTGGTGCAATTGTTGATACTCAGGTACAGATTTTCACCTTAAAACAAAAATTTTCCACATCAACTTTATATGTAAATATAGATGGCAATGCCTTTAATTAGGGAAAATGGTAAAAATAGATTGATGGTTTTACGGTCTTCTTCCAAAGTCTGACCAAAACAACTTTACTGGAATCCTACCTTCTCGTTTAAAGTCTGCGAACAACTTTATCTCAACTAATGCGCTGCAAAATTGCAGGCAAAGTGCAAAACCTATTATAAAAATACTCACACAAAGGAATAGCTTCGACTGCTTCATTTTATACTTAAATATTTAAAAATCTAAACAGTACTGAAATATTAGAAAATTTATTCTAAAATATAATTTAGCTACAATAAAATAATATTAATATTAGCTTTGACATAGTTTAGCTCGAACTCTGAGGCAGATCTAGTTAATTGTATTTCAAAGTGCTAAGGGTCTTGATCGTCACAACTCTGGCATTTTTTCAGGTATGTGGACACAAGCCTTTACGTCTTTTTCGCCACATTAGCATTTTAAAAGGACAATTTAACAATTCCTCATATCAAAAGTTAATGTAAGGAACTTGTAGGTTTAGGTTAGTCACAGGCCGGTGTAGCAGTTGCATACATTTTTAAAAGTGAGTGTTTAAAAAATTAAGTATAATGTGACGAAGCACAGCAATTGTTCATAAACAACAATGCAAATGTAGGTTAGAGAGATTTCGATTTTTATATAAAAATCCTGTATACATTATTTATGTTTTCGCAGTATGCGCCAACGTACGAGACGTGTGCGAATAGGAATGGGAAAAGTTCGATCATACAAGTTTCATCGCATTAATTTGTGCATACTTTCTACATTCTTATTGAAATACGTAAAAGAAAAACTGATGAGTTGCTGATTGAGATTCCGGTTTCTCAAATGAAAACTTTTTAAAGTACTTTGCCTTGAAATCTTGACCCAAACTAAACGTTTATGTAGAATTATCAGAAGAGCAATAACTATAGATGTATCATGATGCTTAGAGCTTTTACATATCATTATATAGCTTCTGTCGCATCTCACAGAAATCATAAATAATTATTCTCATTTAATCAAACCCAAATCAGCCAAAATATCAACTCCTGATATACCTTTAGGGGATTAAGGAGACAGCGATGCTTTATGTTACACATAATTTGACACTTGAAATGATTGCAGTTTTGCACCACTTATATATGACGTGCTAAAGCTCATGATAACTCTATAGCATAATATTAATTCCTGAATAATTCAACTAAAAACCTATCATTCATTTTATTTTAACAACAAAATGTCTTCTGTACATACATACTGATAACATTCAATATTCAATTCATTGAGCGCTATTAGTTGTATTATTATTATAAGGCAAATATTTTAGATTGAACAGTGCTGCAGCCTGCAGCAGCTCTCCAATGGAATTTGTTAGCAGGATGAGGTTTTTGCAGTTTCCACTATATAGTCTCACAAGGTTTCCATTCCACGATCTAGGCGGCCTACTGTGTCAGTAAAACTGACTGATCTGGCTAATACATGTTACTCATACTCATGAAAGTTAAAAAACAGAGCAAGTCAGTTGGTCCAAGACTTTTGGCATCGTATATGAGCTCTTTTATATGATTAATAAATTTTGATTAGGTTTTAATTTGCAATGGCTTTTGTGAAAATATCGGCGACATCTGTCAAGGATATTACTAAAGACGAAGGCGATGAACAAAGAAATCCGGTCGTTTCAAAGTTAACGGAAAGGTCTAACTCTCATCAAGTGTCACAACAGGCCACAGCAAGAGAGAAGGCACAGATCAAGTCTACATCCAAATCTTACAAACAATACGAATGTGACAAGTGGTGGAAGAAAGCAGTGATTTATGAAATTTATATCAGGTCTTTTTATGATTCCAACAATGACGGAATTGGCGATTTGAAAGGTTCAGTAAAATAATACATATAATTTTTAACAATTTATTTTGATTGCCATTGTGTTGCATCAATTAATATTTTCACACAGGGATTCAAGAAAAATTAGACTATTTTAAATACCTCGGAGTGGACACCCTCTGGCTAACACCAATGTATCCTTCACCAATGATAGATTTTGGATATGACATTTCTGATTTTAGTGGCATTGATCCAATGTTTGGAACAATGGAAGACTTCAAGAAACTTTTGCGATCCATGAAAGACAAAGGTTTCTTTACATCACATAGTATTTGCCTGAAAACGCATTTAAATAAAAAAGTGCGTTTGCACGTTTATATTTTTCAGAAATGAAAATGATTCTGGACTTCGTACCTAACCATACAAGTGATCAGCATGAATGGTTTAAACTGTCGGTTTTGCAGCAAGAACCTTACACGGATTATTACGTTTGGAAATCGCCAAACGGTTTTGGTACTGACAAGCAACCTTTGGCCCCAAATAACTGGGTTGGTTTTGAATTTGCATTGTATTACAAATTATGAATTGTAGGTCTCATCACATTTACCTTTTCCACAAATATTTAACAGAAAAGTGTCTTTGGTGGCTCCGCTTGGAAATATAATGAAACACGGAAACAATTTTACCTTCATCAGTTTGCCCAAGAGCAGCCGGATTTAAATTTTCGAAATCCTTTGGTAATACAAGAAATGATCAATATAATGAACTTCTGGTTGGAGCTCGGAGTCGATGGCTTCCGACTTGACGCTGCCCCACATATTTTAGAAGACGAGGAATTTAGAGATAACCCTCCGGCACCTGTAATTTTGGAAGGGATCGAAGGGAAAATGGTGTACACCGAAAATGACTACTGCTTTTGGGATCACAAATTTACATGCAATTGTCCAGGAGTGTTGGACATTTTGGCAACGTTTAGAAATGTGTGTGAAGAGTGGTCTGCAAAAGATGGCCATGAAAGGTAATTCTCTCATTATAATCTTAAACAGTACCAGGAAAACGTTTAGATAAAATGTCTTTGCACTTCCAGAGTTCTAATGACTGAAGGATACCTACCATTACCAGAACTCATGGAATACTATGGAACGGTTTCAAACCCCATTGCCCACTTTTCGTTTAACTTTGAATTGCTGGGCTTAAATAAAGGATGTGATGCTGCAGATGTGTTTGACTGTATTTGTCGATGGTTGGATGCACTTCCTGAAAATTGTTGGCCTAATTGGGAGGTCTCACTTCACACTTAACATTTTGCTTGCATTTTACCATTTTTGTAATAAAATAAATGACATGGACATGACGTGTTTCTACTTTAGACTGGAAATCATGACCAGCCCAGAATTTCTTCCAAATTGGGCAAGGACTTGGTTGATCTAATGAACATGGTTTTGCTCATATTACCGGGCACTGCTGTAACTTATTACGGAGAAGAAATAGGTATGGAGAATGCCCACATAAGTTGGGAAGATACAAAAGACCCTGCTGGTAAAAATGCTGGACCCCAAAGATATCATCACTTTTCAAGAGACCCTGAAAGAACGCCAATGCAGTGGAATTCAAACAATGCCTCAGCAGGTAAATCCGCTCATTGGCTTGTCTCGTATTTAGTTTTTGCAATTACTAATTCGTTATTTATTTAAAAAAAGGTTTCTCGGAATCAGCAGCACCTTGGCTGCCTGTGCATGCCAATTTCTCTGCGATTAATGTCAAAGCACAAATGGAAGCTGACAGGAGCCACTTAAAAACTTATAAGGGCTTTGTATCCCTCCGACAAACAAATGCGTGGAAGAGAGGAGATTTGCACTTAAAGGTCCTATGCAATGCTTCTGTACTGGCTATTACGAGGTGCGGTCTGAGACATATAATTCAATGCGCAAACGTGTGGCCACATTGTCGTTAGTTTCGAACCACCAGATGACTTAAAATGTCAAGAGGTTTGGAGTACTCTTATGAAAGTTCACTTGCACAGGCACGCTTTGCATGACGACGAAAAATACGCTGCAAACACAAATGCCAATAATAATCAACAGATCTCGCCCAGAGTGCTTTGGGCTGAAGAAGACCAACGCGTAAGGAATTCTTTGAATGGAATAACGACTTGGAAGAAACTTATAGGATTTGACAGTATTCCGGGCAGAAAGTCTTCTAAGGATAGGGCAATCGAGCACATGCACGCGACAATGAATTCGGATTGTGATCTCTGGAATACAGCGTCCTTGAGAGAACAATTTGTCGATAATGTTCTGGATCGCATGAATGCATTAAATGTGGACGTGGTCATTTGTCCCGTTTTTAGTCACGCTGCAACCACACCCGCAATCATGGCCAAACAAGGCTTGTGTGAGTCGGTGCTAAATAAATACGCAATTATCACATCACATCGCTTTTGTTCGTATTTTCCATTAGTTTTCATATTTACAAGTTTTATTAATAATATTTAGTACCTGGAGTTTACACTTTTATATGGAATCTACTGGATCTGCCTGCTGGAGTTGTTCGAGTTTGGAGAGAAAGTGGGACTCACCTGCCAGAATCTGTTGGAATGCCAATAGGAGTCCAAGTTGTTGGAAGACCATTCGCGGAAGAAATGGTGCTTCGAGTGATGAACGAGCTGGACGAGATTAATGAGCATTGAAGAAACCATTGCTTACTGAAAGAGAAAGTTTCTTCATTGCTCTCTTTCAGTAAGCAATGAAGAAACTAATCCAGCTAAGTAAAATCGAATAGAGTAGTAAAAGAATTGTTAAAGGTCTAAGTTAAACTAGAAATATTTATCTAGTAATGAGTGTGGTAATTTGTACCGTAGTCCCCTATCGAGCTGTAGGTAAGTAGTTTTGCGTTAACCATTACAGAGTTAGAAGTAAATGAATTTGGTAAAAGATGGCAGAAACCATTCAACTTAGATGGCATTTTACTTACGTCGTAGTCTGTGTTGGAGTTTGACTTTGTTGAATTGAAGATAATTCTGCAATGTTATGAACATGAAGCGATCGTCAGCTAAACAACCTATTGTGCAGACTTGCATAGAACGGTTTTGGTTGTCAAACATCTATCAAAAATCATACATTATTTGCCTGTCAAAAGCCAGACACTTCGTTTAAAATGACTTAATTGAGCAATTTTCAGAGTGGAAGGTTCATCTTAAGGGTATCTCACCTGCAACGAATCATTTATTATGAAGAAATGTTCTTTGGTGGTCGGTTAATGAAGTGTGGCAAGCAGGCCTTCAAAAAGTGTAGAAAGGAGAATAATTCAGAATTTGTGATTTGAGAGGCGTCTAAATAATTAGTTTAAAAACAAGACTATATAACTGAAAAGATTTGTGTCTTCAAACTATTCCTCTGTTGTGCTTCACACGGTTCATGAACAGACAGCAAATCGTTGAAATTCATAATAGGATTTAGCCTTGCCACGGTATTTCTTCCTTATTCTTATTTGAGTGTCTGACATTCCCCCAAGGGCTTGGCTGGTGAAATGAGTATATTCAGTATATTGTTACTAGACTTGGCGTGCAAATTTTATTTTTAGTAATAGTACACTAACCGAATGACAGCGACGATGACGATTTTCTATGTCTGCCAAGGCTTACGCTCAAATGGCCGTGTTTATTTAAAAGGAATTTCGCATTTTGTTCAGTGTGACTTGGCAATCAACAGACAATATTCTTCAATTTAGATTTGGACTGCTCCAAGCACACGCATCAAATTTCATTACGGCATGCTTTTTGTAGCATTGTAAAGATTTTTCTGACATAGGTCGCTGATAAAACCGCGTAATCATCATCAGCACCAATTTGTATTTCGTTGTATTTCATCCCTTCTTATAAAATTGAAAAGAGCGGAGTTGTGACTGTGAATTTCTGCACGGGAGATTGCTCAATTGCTTAAAGTTGGCCATGTAGTATGTATCTTGAGGTATGTTAATGGGCTTGCAACATTTGCAGCGCGTACCTAATCCAATTTTGATTCTTGTATTGTTAACTGCACTATGAACTGCAGAGATGCAAATTGTGTAGTGGTGAATGTCAAAAGGGAAGACATTTGTTGGCCATGATTTTTTTCTCTCGAAATATATACCAAGCTGACTTTGGCCTGCTTATTATGTTTCACTTTTTATACGAACTCGTGAAACAAGAAATGGCCAAACATGTGAAGGCATCTGAAAATGCTTGAGACTTTTATACTAGATAATGTAATGCAATAAAGTAAATTAATTGTTTAAATTTTTGTAGGTATAATTATTAATTGTATTGACATTGTGAATTATATAATGTCGATTGAATTATGTTCGGTAGTATCTTCAATCGTTTCGTCGTTTTGGTACTTTGTAAACTTTCAGTGCGTTTACCTGAAGAATAAAAATTAACATTGCGACTTTTAATAAAGAATTTGAGGATGGTAAAGTTTCTTTGAAGTAAATTCCTTTATTACTCTGCTTGCATTGAAAATAAAAACATAGTCGAGTGAAGCGGAGTACGAAGTAATTTGTTTTTAATTAATTTTCGACGATACCGTAGTTAGGCACACCCCTAGCGGTCATGGCCATCTAGAAAAGAAACGTTTCTTGTACTTTGGCAATTGTCATTAAAACAAAAAATACTACATTTTAAAGTTATAATAATAATAACTCCCGCTCCCACTGCTCATTAAGACTACATAAAAGAAAAGAACAAAAGATTAACAGCCCACACAGACACAACTTGGTCCTTAGTCAAGGTTATCTAGGTTGTCCTCATCGCGTCCACCAACTTCTAAACTAACTTTATTTTTAGCAAATGTCCGTAAAAATATTATTCATCAATTCACAATGATTATTGTTATATACATATGTATGTGTGCCCAACGAACCAATATGTAGCACCACAAGAATGTTTTACGAAATATTCATGGACTTATACATACGTATATATCTTTCGATTTCTTGTCACAAACAGAAATCTTTCGCAAATTTTTTAAATTAATAAAAATTAAAAATCAATTTAAAATAAAAATAAAAGTGACAATCGTGATCAAAATTTTACTGTATTTTATATTTATTCATTTTTATGAAAATGTGTACTAATAAAGCGGCCCCAGCAACTTAGCGGCTGCTATATACATTACTGGCGTGCTGTGTCACGTCGGTGAAACGAACTGTATCTTTTGTTTAGATCTTATATTCAGGGCCATGTTCCAAAGGGTACCTAAGGATGAACACTTTATGAGTGCCAGCTGTCAGCTAAACGTAAGAATAGAAGCAAAGATGAATTGCAAAACGAACAGAAATTATAAAAATGTCCGTCCTGAGCAAATGCTTGATGTAAAACTTACAAACTACGGATGTTGGCATAATATCACTGAAGCTCTGCTGAATGTACACACTTTAGTGCTTTGATAATTTCATAGACTTGAAATTCTGAAGGTCCTTTTTGGAAAAAACAAGTTTTTTCTGTAACTTTATTTATGGGCACAAATTTTCAGCTACTAAAAGTTCCTTCGGAACAATCCTTTTGGCAACCCTTTCAAAAAATACGGGGATACTCAAGCCACGAGTTATTATCAAGAATGCGTCCTGCCGCATGGACAGAGAACAGAGAGAACAAAGACACATAACCTGCAATCTCTACCAAAAAAAATACTAATATGCAATGCATTTCAGACTTTGTCAACTCGTCCGGCCATTTTGTTTTAGTCTGAACTGAAGTTAAAACGCATTTCTCAAGTTACTAGAAACATGTTATTACATTATAAGAATGATTTGAATTAGTTAAATTTAGCCGTATTGTAGAAATCAACGCCTAAGATAATTTCTTATAATCATCCAGCACAGCAACAGCCACACCTTACAGTAACATACCGCCACTTCTTACTGGCCGATAATGCTTACATTACATAATGTGTATGTATATGTATAGCTTTTCGTAGCATTGCTTTGTATTTTTATTTTGCAACTGAAAAGAACGTTGACATTGACACTTCTTTCGCTTGAAAATAGAAACGGTATCTGTCAAACCTGGTCTTTGTGCGCAAGGTGTCCTTTCTGCTTGTTAAGATTCCTGTCGCCTCTTTTTCATACCTTTTATACCTGCAGACTATGCTCATATCTACTACAGTACTACCACCTACCTATCCTTAAGTGAAGGCTTTCCTCCTTTCAAACGTTTTTCATTCATCATTCATTACCATTGCTTTAGGAAGTCAAATTCATGATATTACCAGTTACAATGTTTATGATGAAAATTGTACTAAAAATTAGGATAAAAACGCGGACCTTTGGACCAAGACTTTCAACATGCTTTTCATTTCACTGTGTACATAATAATCAATGTAGAAATGTTTAATTTAACCTTGGCATTTGTCATTGTCCGTTTTGCTAAAAGTAACTTTGCTGGTGCTTCATATAATTATCCTCAAAGACAATCTTTTCAGAACACATTTCAAATAATTTGTTTGTTACGCTGATGATTTTTCAAGAAAACAGGTTAATAAGTGCAAACAATCATAAACACGAGCACGCCACTGCAGACTACGGACTGCTTGTTTATAGGTTAGTAAGCAGATGTAAAACAAAAGCACGAAATCGGAAAGTTAGCTTTAAGCCACTGCCCACACAAGATGGGCGAATGGAAAATGCAAAATAAAGCCCATGCATGCTTTTGACACACCAATGGAAAAACATGCTCGCTCTTCATAACAATTTTATGTAGTTGTTGAGATATGAGCGATGAAGGCAGCAATCAAAATTCGTCGAATTTATTTTCCACAGAGAAGGCACCCGAGTGAGTGCTAACAATAAGACGTGATTTAATTTTGAAAGACATTTTGTTTGAGGTATTTCAACATTGCCTCATAGGCGCTCAATTCATTTACAACCGTCCATCAAAGGCTCGGATTAAAGATGAAAATTTTGACTTGCATATCAGCTTCATTGCTCCGTTCATCACAAGATTAAAGTTTTGAATCTAATATTCAAAGACTCTGAGAAAATGCATCAGCTCAATTTATGTTCGCTTTAAATTTTCATTTTTGGCTTCATAGAGGATGGTGAATGAATGGAGTGTCACAAAACAAAGTTTGCTGTTTTGCACGGTGAAGTTGCAAGATAAAAAACTCTTAAAACGAGTGTTTAATAACAGGTACGCAGCATTATGAATAGTGCATTGATGATAATGATATGATGATGACTTGGTAAGAAAGCGACTGTCTAGAAAGAAAATGCAGAGTCAGAAACTTAATACATACATTCAAGAGCTTTGCCTCTGCATCGATATTCCTGTATTCTTTCATTTCTTCCTCAAAAGAGCTCATTGCTTTCGTTACGTGCATGCATTTTTACCTAGTCTCTGTGGTTCGGAAAACGCATGATTCCATTACAATGCTGTAGCTCAGGTAAAAAGAAATGAGTAATAATAAGGGGGAGTATATGGGAGTTACAATGGGATTGTTTCGTGTGGCACTCACCTGCACACACTTGCTTCATTTCGTTTCTCCTCACTCTTATAACCTACAACTTCTCTGCATTTTATTGTTATAATGTCTATGTTCTACATAAGAAAGTCTGGCGACGATGAGAATTCTTGTTATTTGTAGTAATCGTGAATATTATAACTTATCCTCCATTGTGTGGGATTCGTACTGCAGAGGCAGTGGAGTTAAGCCATGGTATTGTAGGCAGCATTACTGTAGTAGCAGCCTGACAAACCTTCCCTCAGGTTCATGGCATCAGGAATGTTTTGTGGCCACGCAGTAAAGGTATGAAATGAAATTTTGAAAGAGAGCAAAGCAACAATACAGAAAATAGTTACTGAGTAGCACCTGAACAGTGAACACTGGGGAGCTGAGAGATTACTTTGCTGCCTCCACACATTATTCTTTACGAACATGTGCAGAGTTGGTTAGTCGGTGCATTCCTTCGCCTTTTCCTAGTGTAGCGTATTAGCAGTACGCTCTTCTGGTGTGTGCAATTGTTTGCATTCCATTGTTGCTTGTGATTCCGTGAACGTGTGATTCCATTTTGGGAGATTGGTTTTATGGATTTTATTGTATCTTACTATTCCCTTTTAAAATACTCTTAATAGCAGTTTTTTATGATATTGTGCCATAATATGTAAAATTTAAATCAAGTGTGTTTGCTTTATTTTTTTTTTCACAGTAGATTAGGTATTTTTCGATTTGTTTTAAAGGATTTTAGGAAGTTTTACACGCACCAAGGACTTTATATTCGGTGTTCCTTGAATGCAAGCTGACAAGTGTATTTCAATAAAGCAACAAGTTGATAATTATTGCACGCACGAAAGACTCTCTTGATGAGTTTTCTTTACTACAATTCAAGATACCAACAAAGCAACAAATATTATTATTTTACCACCCATTTTGTGATAGTTTTATGTGACCACAACATAACATTTCATTGATTTGTGGCGACAGAAGGCTGAAAATAATCTGTCTGGGATATGAGATAATATAAGGTTGTAATTTTGTGAATCTCTAAGAGTGGAGTGATTAATTGAAACAACTCAACTAATATAACGTCATTTATGAAACCCGGCAAATTTATCTATATTAATTCTATGTCTGAGAAAATAAATTCGGAGTAGGGAATTAAGTGGCAACGTGCCTACTTTTCCACGCATGAAAGCCGACATGTTGACTACGTAAACAAAACAACAGGATAAAAGCGAAAATACTTTCGGTAACATCCGCGATAGCGTAATAACTTGGAGGCCTACATTCGTCTGCATAATTTACTTCATATCTACACTTTGTTCTTTTCTCACGCTATGCATATGCGTGCAACGAATTAAAACTTGCGCTGAGTCCGGAAATGGTTATGCGGATGATTACATAGTTTGCTGCAAAACTTACACCGGCGAATGTGTACTCCATGCAAAAAAAGTAACGTCGTTAGTTCCAGCGAAATTATTAAGGTTCCCACAAAAATCATAAACTTTATTATTTTATTACTCAACATTTTTTGTGCAAGTGTTCACCTAAATGACTAAACAGCGGAAGAGCAATTTTTAACACTAAAATCAAGGATAGCAGTGAATTTAAGACGAAGATAGTTCACCCTTTCTCAAAAAATTTACCAATTTCTTTCATCTTTCCGCCATTCTTTGTACAAGGCACGAATGAGTCAAGAAGGATACAGTAACGTTTTTTACCTTGTTCGACAATATTGACAAAAAGTTGTTGGTTTGTACTTAACGTTGCACTTTGTAAAATGAATGTTTGCTAAATATACCTCAAATTAATATTTGATGCTTTATCTGGCCCGTGTACATCTCAGCCTATTACTAGTAAATGAAGGATACCCTTTTGATTTTTAAAGTCTTTTTGGACAATTCACTCTCGAATCTCATTTCTATTACAGTTCGCCTGTACTTCGTCATTAACCAACAAACTAGGATTACTTCCCTGAGTAGCAGCATTTTTTTGTAGTACTTCTGTTCAGGCTCCAATTTGAACACTTTCATTTTGCATAACAAGAGATTTATCGCAGAACGCCACAAAATGAATTAACTGCTTCATCATTTACATTGATGTTACGATACATTTTACCCTTCAAATTTTTTATTTCAGGCTCCAATTTGAACACTTTCATTTTGCATAACAAGAGATTTATCGCAGAACGCCACAAAATGAATTAACTGCTTCATCATTTACATTGATGTTACGATACATTTTACCCTTCAGATTTTTTACCTCATCGGATCCAATAACAAAGTTCTCAAAGTATTGAATTACAGGTACAATAATTATTGTTATTATCTTCATCATTACTTTGCGAATCAATTCCAACTCGACAGTGAAGTGAATCAGCAGTGGCAATCAAAGTGGAAAATGTGACGGCGATAGGAAGCTGTCTTCTTATCCAAATTCTTTTATTACCTTCAAACAAATCAACATTTACATAATTGCATTTGAGTGAGTGAAAAAATAACTCCTGTGGTATTTACATTTGAGGGAGGAAACTTATTACGAACAGGAAGTTATTGTGATTTTAATATTTGGTGGATTCCCTAAATGACTTTCGGCTTTAAACTTTGGAGATTTTCGTAGGTGTACTTTATATTAAAATTGTGTTTATGAAAAGTAATTGTTCAAGAAAAGATTCTGATCCTGCTTACCTGTATTAGGTAATTTGAATGCATGCCTGCCCCGCTACATTTTTAACGTTTTGTAATTTTTGCGTGCGTCTCTGATAATTGTTGGTGGACAACACAATAAGTCGGAGAACAATGAGGATTGACTCGTTCTAAGTGGTTACTTAATTTTGTGTCTTTCAACAAAATGAATGGTTGTTTATGATAAAAGCCAGCACTAATTATAGTGAAATCTATTAAATGTAGCAATAAGTGAATAAGAAATTAATACGGTGACTTAAATATTTCATAATTCAAAATGGGTAAATCGAGGACATTAATAATGCAGCCAGCCAAGACATGGCTGATTGTTTATAGTCTCTTGATGAGCTTTGTGATCACGTCAGCTCATGTTGGACTAACATTTCCTCCAGCTCGAAAATATGATCTTGACTTTTTGGACAATACAAGAACGAAGCCGCCATGTGGAATGCCGAAAGGTGAGAATTCCTTATCTGAATTTCTGTAATTGTCTTGCAGCCGAGATTAGTTAATTTTGAAAAAGGGAGAAATTGTGAATAAGTGACAGAAAAATTTACAATTTGACGTATTTGTGTCAAATGCGAAACCTTGTATTTTTTGTGAAGAGCAGCAAGTGGCTACAGGTATTCAAGATTCCTTTTACGATGGGCAGGAATGTGTTAAAAATCAAGGTGCCTCGAGATACCAGTTTTTACATGTCTAAACTTAAGGCCGAAATGAAGCTTCGAAATATTCGGAGGGAGTAGAGACAAATGCGAGGTAGAAAA